>JAVTVY010026270.1:0-112105 GCA_036873755.1 Hanleya hanleyi | reverse complement strand
TAGGCATTTTCCCGTGATTTAGAATAAAGTCCGTGTTCCGTATTTTTTCAGGAAAATTTTTACATACACCCACCCTGGAACTAGGGGAGATAACTCTATTGACAGGCGAGCCCCGTTAAGCCCGGCGACCTATATACCCCCCATACCCCATATAGGCATTTTCCCGGATTTTTCGATAAAGTCCGTTTTCCGTTTTTGTTTTTTTTCAGGAAAATTTTTACATGCACCCACCCAGCCATAAAATACCCCTTCACCTAGGCTTCACTTTGATACCTCACTCGACCCCATTGGACCATTAGGGGCTCCCCTAGCTCCAAAACGGCTATTTTCATACCCTTCGGCCACCGCGCATGCGCAGAAGGCCGATATTTCAACCCCACACCCAGCCCATCAGATGCCCCTTCCCATAAGCTTCACTTTGATATCTCACTCGACCCCATCGGACAATTAGGGGCTCCCCTAGCTCCAAAACGGCCATTTTCATACCCTTCGGCCACCGAGCATGCGCAGAAGGCCGATATTTCAACCCCACACCCAGCCCATTAGATGCCCCTTCACATAGGCTTCACTTTGATACCTCACTCGACCCCATTGGGCCATTAGGGACTCCCCTAGCTCCAACACGGCTATTTTCATACCCTTCGGCCACCGCGCATGCGCAGAAGGCCGATAGTTCAACCCCACACCCAGCCCATTAGATGCCCCTTCACATAAGCTTCACTTTGATACCTCACTCGACCCAATCGGACCATTTTATCTAGGGACTACTTTTTCTCCGCGGAAGCTTTTTCCGAGACCGAATCACCGCCAAAACCGCGGCCAGACCGCATCACCGCGGATGAATACATCCTGAATACAGCCCCTCCAACAATTGGAACTCTCCTGTGCTGGAGGTAGCTTTTGGTCCTTCTGCCGGAACTATACTGCACTTGACCTCTCCTCCTCAAATCCTCCCCAAATGACCTCTACATCCGGGTGAAAGTTGGCTCCATTCACGCTTTGTACACTACTCACGAATAAGCGCAGAGATATAATCGTTAAGGCTAATGTCGGTACCAGAGGTAAGACGTAACACCCTAGCCAGAGCAGATCCATACCCTACAATGGAGCTAATATGAAACTTCCTATCCCGGTGAAGATGGAGGAAGTCAGCAACGAGGGAACTAGAGACAGAGTCGGGATCGGCAAAACGTCCTCGGCACCAGGACAAATAAATCCGCTGCAGAGACCGAACCCGTAACCAAAAACGAACGTAGTGAGTAAGGTCCTGCATAGAAATGAAAAGCCCTAAGATGATGACAGAACCATAATGTCAAAGTCTAACAACTGGTGCAACCGTCTATACGGGAATAAAGTACTTGAAGGAGAAAGTCGAAAACTGTCCCCAAGTACACCCCGAAACACATTGTGTCGTTTAAGCACAATCCTAAAGCAAACGGATCTAAACACAAACTGTTTGAGTGTTAAAGTCAACATGGTTCTGAGTTAAACCAAAAATCAACACAAATCTGTGCTGAATTCAAATACAAGCGTCTAGACCGTCATTGACAATCCAGGCGACGTCCATCACTATCCACGTCCATAATCCAAAAACCTATTCCATTCTCCATACAACAGTATTAGATGAAATACTGTTGATTCCAACAACAATTTTGTTAACTCAACACAAAATCGGAATCAAAAAATGCTTGAACAAATCACCATGTGAAAAACCTGAGGGACTGATACAAATGGAAGGATGACGCTAAACGGACGGACTTCCACTCCCGCCGACGACCGACGATGGAGCATCGAAGGAAGTGCCGAAAAAACGAGGAAATATGGATATAAAATATACACCTCACATATGAAGCAATGACGTGAAACACGGCGTATGGCGTACCGGAACGTGGAAAAATGAGAGAAACGTTGTGAGTGATAAACAACGTAGCGATTTCGCATTCGCAACATAATGTACATACATGCTCCTAAAAGAGCAGGATACAAACTTATAAAAGTACACGACGTAAAGGCGACAAACGACGTACAGGTGAACGAGGACAACGAGACGACGTAATGTAACGTCGTAAAGGTGCGAAGCGAGAAAAGAGTTGCAACATAGTAACCCCGAAACCGATTAAAATTATTTTCCATCTTTTAGAAAATAGAAACGCAGTAGAAATGAACACATTAAATGTTCCTAGCGCTAATCATACGTAAGCTCAACGAGCTAAAAGGTATAATGGATCTTTGTGTCAGTGAACATGAATACTATAATAGTGAACATGATTACCTTATGACCTCTCCCGATGTAATTTGTCTCCTGTACATGAAAATCAGTACTGGAGTTTTATAAGGAGAGAATATCAACATTTACAAACAATGTTACTATTTATAATCCAAAAATAGTCACAGCACCGACATCCAGAACAAAGAGATTTCAACGTAACCGAGAAAATCCTCAAAGAATTTAAAATTCCCGAAGAGAGGAAATACATTTAAAGACTCTCGCCGGCAGGAAGGTAAGGATATTAAAAATTTTGAATTTGAAATAACCTAGCGCGAACAAGCTGTCGAGAAGCAGAAACGGTAAGTTCATTGCTAAAGAGCAGTGTGATGTTCTTGTAGACTGTACCGATAATCAAGAAAACTTCACGAATTTACGTGTTCCGTATCGTCGAACGAGAGTATTTCTAAAGATTTCCCGGAGAAATACACTCACAGAATTGTTTTACTTTTTACCATGTGCCACACAATGTGACTTTTGGCAGCATTGTTGATATTGTCTAGGATTACAACAACAACAACAACACCCTCACGCTAACAATTTTAAATTTTCTCAGAGAGAAGAAATAAAATAATGCTCAACTCCATCTGAATTATATGCAAAATACAGTATACAGATGGGACCAACTTGGTGAGAAACAAACAATTCACATGTAAATAACAAATTTGTGTATCAAAGAATAGCACAGTTTCACAATAAACAGTGGGTGAATAGGATTACATACTCACGATAAACCAACACGTGATCCCTTTGTTGATCGACACACCCTTAATCACATAAAGAGATCAGCAAAGAAGCTCATTAAAATGCAACAAACAGTCGTAGCATTGAAATCCCGTAACATGGCATTTACGCTATTATAGAATCGTTTAAATAGGGTTGAGATGTGGTTACGTACACAAAAGCAACAATCACGTAAACATGAGAGGCAGAATAAAACCTCCGTAAGTTCTCTCTTGAAGACAGGAATATCAAAATCACATAATAATACTTGATATAACAAGAGATTACCTTCTTGGTAGGACCAAAGAATTGAATGCATGAAGGTGAAAACTACCAAAGTCCGAACAAAACATACAACAACAACATGGAACATTGACGGACTGCTTATAAAGAATCGGATTTCCCCGGCGGGGAAAAACGAACCTCCCGCGTCAAACGAGGGTAGTACTCACAATCCTGGTAAAGATTTATACAACAATTCAATGGATAAAATCATGAATCAACGAAACAAAAACCTGTTCGTTTAAAGTACATCACAATAGGCTCACATACTGACCGAAACAAAACGGAATGTTGGGAGCCAATAAAAGCCCACATCAAACACACCGGGTCGCAACTCAATGTTTGTGAAGAGACGCAATATTGAATACACACTGCCCTAATGCAGGACTGTGTTATTAGTTAAACATGAGATTTCATAAAGACTTTTAGAAAAAATATCGTCAGACGATCATTTCAAGAGAATTTAAAATCTCCGCCAAAAGCAAAGTATTTAGCGACGTATGTCCGAAGACACTAAACACGTGGCCGACTCAAGCGAGTCCAACATTCGCCCCAACAAATAGATCGGGAAATGGAATTAAATAAGCTATGTCCAGATTTAATCGGCAACGGAGAAATAGACACACGACGACGTTTATTAGCTTTCTTCTTTTTAGAAGAAACATGTGGTACCGATAGACAAAGGCGAAATAACATGTGGCAAAGAAATTCTTTTATCTGACGGAGACAATGGAATGCACCGGAAAGACCGACTTGGTCTTTGTTAAGCCGGACAAAGGAACGGGTTTGGGATCGACCCGACAATGAAGCTCCGGTACGGGTCAAACTGTCTAACAACCTAGAATTATCTTCGTGTAGAAAAGTCCCGCTTGGCTGAATATATACCGACGCGGGCGAAACTGGATCTTGACCAACTCGGTCAAGATCCTCATTACATTTCATATCATTGACCAAAGAAATTTCTAAAACCCGTCTGTCGACCTCCGAAATACACGGGTCATCACAAGCATGTAAAAGATAAGCACGACGAGCCTGGGCATAATTCCCCAAGACGTCGCGTCCCATAATACACATTCCGCGCACGTGGACGCTCAATAACACAATTCTTTACAAGAAGAAACAAGCCGTGTGGGCGTCCAATGGGGACAAAACTGCCCGCACGTACGCAAGGAATAGTAGTCGGAACCTCAGCATAATAATACAATACGGAAGTTCCGAATAAACAATAAAAGACACACTTGATAAAGGATACACCAGCGAAACAACAACAACCAATGTTGAAAATTGAATCTAAACACTTCCCTAGATGTGTACTGCTCGAGAGCAAACAGGAGAAAGAGGATTGGAATGAGGCTTGCAGTGACCTTTATAGTAACCACGCTGGATTGAGTGGGAGAGCTCTCCTAGGGGCGGACAACTCTCTCCTAGGGGAGTTAACTTTTAGTTTTAACTTCCGTTTTCTACGTTTGATTGTGCAGCTTAATGGAGATTAAGGCATTGAATTCAAGCAGGTTTACGATTTAGGAAGCAAATATGATGTGCCTGTAGGGCTATCTGTAGTTTCCTTCAAATCCAGTGAAGGTGGATATATATCCTTCACTGTGTCATTTATATAGCGATTATCCACAGCGAGAAGATCGTCTATATAGCGTTTGGTGAATGAGAAGGAACGGGCTTTGAATGGATCGGTTTTTGAAAGCACCTGCATATAGTCATATTCATAAGAGAACAGATACAGGTCAGCCAACAGGGGTGCACAATTAGCCTAAGTTGTGGCGGTGGAGGACGCTCCATATCTGGAAATAGCATATATATGCTGGCCAGAATAACCGAATACGTCCTCGAGTCTTCATCTTGATCTGGGTCAAGATCAGAAGAAGGAGTAACGGAAGGAGGAGGTCGGTAACCTGGATGATGACTAGACAAATCCAACGCATGTGAAGGGAACACAGGTACAGGACCATGCACAGGGTTATGTACGCCTTGACCTGACCCCAAAATTAATTGTCTATAGTAAGTCAATTCGGTTTGTTGCTGATTTAATCTTTGAATAATATCAGCTTGAAGTGTTCAGTCTCAGTGGAAACCATTGGGGCTTGCCCCATTATTCCAGGTCGGACTGGTTGACTGGGCCACATACCAGGAAATGATGACCTAGATTGCATATATGGCGGTTGAGTACAAACAGACCTCTGGCCTAGCAAACGAGGATCACCTGAAGGCCGGAAGTGGAAATCTGGTATAGAAGGTGAAGGCTGACTGAGATTTACGACTGACCCCGCAACCGAATAACCATGGGCCAGTTGAGGTTGACCTATATTCTGGGGTTGATCGTTTTTTTGAGTAACGCCTTGAAAAATAGGTCGGGACCTCATGGCTGATGACACCGATTGCACTAGGTTAGGCCGAGTAGGCTGACCTAGATAATATGGTTGACCCGATTGACCAGCAAAATAAGCCATATCAGAATATGGATTGCTAAATTGAGGTCGAGTGTAATCTAGACACAGGTGCCTGATAACCATAATTTGCCATCACACCAGCTATGCTGTAATCCGCCACCCTTGTCGACTTAAGTAGATCACCGGAAGTCATAGTCGTCGTTGACATCTTCATCTGGTCCATGGCTACCCCCGATGGAAGTAACTGCCCTAACCTCATTTCTCTATGTAGGTCAGAAGCAGAAACTCGAGACTGACTAACAGAACACTTCAAATGGGCCGAAGTCAAAAGTAGGTCAGACTCGGTAGCAGACACTAGACCTGCAGAAACCGACACAATAGGACAACATAGTCCAGTGTGTCGATCTGAGGTCGCATGTCCGGAAACATCTATCCCAGAAATCGTCTTCGGCATGGCTCGTCTCCGAAGGTGACTCCGTCAGGATGACCTCTCCACAACATCTGTTGATTTGTCCGAGGTCACGTCGTCCAATCTCCCCAAGACCTGCCCTGGTTTAGTCTTCTTCCTGAAAGAAGATAAGCAAACAAAGGATTAGGGGGAAGGAGAAAGGTGGTTGATCTTTATTTAAGAATGACACCAAAGTCCTATACTTATGGGGCTCCGCCAACACAGTACTCTGAACCATCTCGCTCACGAGAGAGGGCAGGTTGAGGAAAAAAAGAATGCACTCCTGTGTTCACAGTAACAATAGAACCGGTTTTGGCATATGCCCCCACAAGGTACAATTGGAAACAACATTAGGCCAGATTTGACGTTCACTGCACTTAGTGTACTGATCAAAACTGGCCACGACATGGCGGGCAAGCTGAATCGTCTTATAGATGAGTTGAACCACTTTAGATGACTTTCTGGTCTATGGAAAGCTGTAAAAAGTAAAGGAGAGAAAGTTCATGGCCTAGGGATATTCGCGCATGGGCAGTGGCACAGGAAATACTGTGGGATATTTCATTTTCTTTACTTGAGTAGGGGTGCTAGGCACTATACCCATATGTCAGTAAGGTAGGTTTTTAGCTTAAAAATGTAAAAAATATAGTGATTTGGTTTGGAAATGCAACGTTCAGGCATTAGCATGGAAAGCAATCCCAAGCCAGATCTTGTGGCAAATAACACACATACCAAATTTGTCCAGAAACAAAGTTTTAACTTGAAACCAGGTGGTGCCACCTAACTGCGGATCGGCATAGAACACAATCCCTATTGAAATTGTAAGGCAGGGTATCAACCTACCAAATTTGAAAAGAATCTGTTCGGGTTTTCATAAGAAATTGTCTGCAACCGGAAGTCGGATCCCAATACTATAGTCTCCCTCAACTTGTTGGAGGATTGGGAGACAATTAAATCAGTTACCGTCATGTTCATATTGCTGCTTAGCTGTCCATGCAGCTTGTGCAATTTGGTTACATTTTTTGGAGTACTAATATCGGTCGAATGTCAAGCATACCAATGCTGCAATATACTGATTCTAAACAGGCCCCTCCACTGAAAATGATGCCTCTCCGATTCTGTTTGAATGTCCGCTGTATTTGCGATTCAATGGTGGTATTTCTCAGCCACTCTTTGTTTTCAACAATCCATATGAATGTCTACATCCTAGCTCCAGGTTTACACGAATTTGACACAGCACACAGCGTAAAGTGATAACTGTTCAAAAGTTGTTCAAAATGTATATATAGTTATTCAGCAATTTTGTTTTAAAATTCAGAAATATTTCTCCTTTCTCTGTATTTGTAAGTGTGGTTAGTTTCTGCAGCTGTGGTCTTCATCTATTTGTGAAATATGCACTGTGGTGTACCTGTAGGATATAAAGCTCTATAATCAAACAACTGAATAAAAGGACTTCTGGGAATAATTATATTTATTTATTTCTGGCAATGAGAAATATTTAAATACATATTGTATTGCCAATGAAAATATATTTTCTCCTAGTTCATGGCCACCAACAGTTCAATGGAAGAATTCAGTTTAGGCATGCTCAAATTCATCCATACAACAAATACATAAGGAATGTTGTCTATTGCTAATGAACCACAAGATTATAAAGTGCGCACTTAAAGGCCTGATAGTGATAAGAGTTAAAAAATTCTAGCAAAATGTATACATAACGCTTTCACCAATAAAGTATCAATGAATTAACGTGGGGATAGGAGAAAAAGCAATGCTTTAAATGGGGCTTTTAGATTCATATATGTAACTTATGTGAAAGTGTAAGTGCAATAGAGACAAAATGTGGCGAATTATTTGCAGATGGATGGATCAGAACTATTGCACATACTGCAGGCCTCCCCGGCCACTTGTCCTGCTTTTTCCAAAATTTTCCTTACTTCAAACTTTTCCAGAATTTGTCCAACTTTTCAGGGATTTTGTCTGTCATAAATCAAAACATGAGGCTGCACCTAAAAGGTGCTTTGACCCCTCAGCACAATATGTCCAGCGAATAGTGCTAAAATAGGGGATATTAAACACCTTTACTAAGGCTGTATCAGTTAAGTAGTAAATAGTAATCCAGGGTCGTAATAAACTGGAATAACACGAAATAAACATAATAGTGCACATCTGTCCATAACTCTGTAAAGAAATGACGTAACACGAAATAAACATGACGGTGCACATCTCTGGGTTACTAGGGATATTCACTGTGAGTATCAGAGCTGTCAGTCAAATTGTAACTGAGATCTAGCCCGGACAAAAGTTAGTGACGGAAAATTTCAAAGGGCCATAACTCTGTACAGAAATGACGTAACACGAAATAAACATGACAGTGCACATCTCTGGGATACTAGGGATATTCACTGTGAGTATCAGAGCTGTCAGTCAAATAGTAACTGAGATCTGGCCCGGACAAAAGTTAGTGATGGAAAATTTCAAAGGGCCATAACTCTGTTAAGAAATGATGTAACAAGAAATAAACATGACAGTGCACATGTCTGGGATACTAGGGATATTCACTGTGAGTATCAGAGCTGTCAGTCAAATAGTAACTGAGATCTAGCCCGGACAAAAGTTAGTGACGAAAAATTTCAAAGGGCCATAACTCTGTAAAGAAATGACGTAACACGAAATAAACATGACAGTGCACATGTCTGGGATACTAGGGATATTCACTGTGAGTAACAGAGCTGTCGGTCAAATAGTAACTGAGATCTAGCCCGGACAAAAGTTAGTGACGCAAAATTTCAAAGGGCCATAACTCTGTAAAGAAATGAAGTAACGCGAAATAAACATGACAGTGCACATCTCTGGGATACTAGGGATATTCACTGTGAGTATCAGAGCTGTCAGTCAAATAGTAACTGAGATCTAGCCCGGACAAAAGTTAGTGACGCGAAATTTCAAAGGGCCGTAACTCTGTAAAGAAATGACGTAACACGGAATAAACATGACAGTGCACATCTCTGGGATACTAGGGATATTCACTGTGAGTATCAGAACTGTCAGTCAAATAGTAACTGAGATCTAGCCCGGACAAAAAATTGTTGACAGACGGCCGGCCGGCCGGCCGTCCGGCCGACCAGACGTACATGCCGATTGCAAGACCCCGCAGCCCGATGGGCTGAGGGGTAAAAAGTCCAATTTGAGAAGATTTTCTTAAGTAATTGCACCATTTTCTTAAGTAATTGCACCATTTTTGGCAGTTATAGTTTACAACCAAGAGCACTGATATTGCATGGTTTACAGTGTAGCCAACAGTCAAGAGTGATTTTTTTCCACGGCAACTCACAAAGGTTACCATACAATACTGTAAGGTAATCAGTTACAAGTGTCTCAAGCAACGCATTCGGGCCACTTAAAACGGGATTCCTTTAACCATAAGATAAACTGGGATTTACGATTCACCATCACACCATAGATCTGTATCACGTATACCTATCAATAATATATGTGTGTAATTATATTATACCTGTTACAAATAGATCACTAACATATTTCATAACTTACACAACCAAGCAATGAGTTAACTAAAAATAAGAACAATGCATTATGCTTTGGTATTCAAAATCTCAACTAGTATACCAATGTAAACCTACATTAAAGAAAAGTACACGAGTTGCTCACAATCCGACTACTGTAACATGATTGCTTCAAACAAGGAAATATTTGAATTAACTTTTATCAAAATGAGGACATTCTTCTTTGTCATGAAGATAATAGGTGGATGCCAAACTTGCCCAAACAAGGGCAATACCACTACCAGAATATGTACAACTGCAAACTAAACATTATCAAGTCACTGGAGTGATTGGTCCAGGTAACATTATTGATTAAGTTAACTATATCACAGACAGATAGATACACACCTGTACAATTAATTAACAATGTATTTACATAGCCCACATGTACATGTTCATATATCATTTACTGGATCATACTATATGAAAAATACTATATTGGCACATTTTGGAAGATAATCAAGACATCAATTGCTCGTATTCACACTGCTTGTTTGTTCAATATATTAAAACTCTTATTGATGTCATGGGAGGTATTATATACCATTATAGAATGGGGGTGGACAGGGGGGAGAGCACATTACTCATACTAAATGTGTAAGATGCTAGGCATGTTAGGGGGGTTGGTGGGGGCAGGGGGGAGAGCACATTACTCATACTAAATGTGTAAGATGCTAGGCATGTTAGGGGGGTTGGTGGGGGCAGGGGGGAGAGCACATTACTCATACTAAATGTGTAAGATGCTAGGCATGTTAGGGGGGTTGGTGGGGGCAGGGGGGAGAGCACATTACTCATACTAAATGTGTAAGATGCTAGGCATATTAGGGGGGTTGGTGGGGGCAGGGGGGAGAGCACATTACTCATACTAAATGTGTAAGATGCTAGGCATGTTAGGGGGGTTAGTGGGTTAGGGTTCATAGGACTGATGAATGATTTCTACAAGTTTCTACAGATCTGGACATCATGATTATAGCATGTGTCAGTGCTAACCAAGTGTGACTATTAAGGCATATATTAAGGCTGTACTTTCTTGAACTTACACTAAAATCTCTTTTTCAGTCACCCATATTCTCAGAAAAACAACACTGCTGTCATCTACACAGTAGTTTGTGTAAAACACTCAAAGAACACAAACTGACAATGTTTTGGCATGTTCAACACCATTTGAGCGATATTAGCCATTTTGCAAAATTAGTTTTTTCAAATAACGACAAAGCTATTTTCAAACAAGGACTTTGACGAAAATCCTGCATCTAACCCTGCTTATAACAACAAGATCATCTATGAAAGTTACACTCAACGACAACTGATGTCAAAAATCTCAGTTGGCAGACAAAACAACATGAAAGATATACTTATCAATATTCAATTTTTCAATTCAATTCAATTCTTTATTGGCACTAACACAATTCACATTGGTTATGGCCGAGAAACCATATCAAACACACAATAGTTCAGTGTACTACAAGAAATACTAATACAAAGTGAAAACATGAGTAACAAGATACCTAACAGCCAGTGCTATTACCTGGAAGGACTTCTCCTGTTAAAACTCTCAGGGACGGTATACGACCAGAATACCTCAAGTTACATAGTACACATACATACACAAGGCTACATGGAAATATGATAGAAAATAATGACAACTAACAAGAATGGTATCATTTGAAGTAATATTGTCACATGTCTACACATATCTAGTACATGAAGTGACATTCTATTAGCTTACATAGTGGGGAGGAGGAGAAGCAGACATGGATGTATGCGTATGAGCCGTTATGTCCACCATGAACAGGCCCAAGTTGTTCTACATGTAATTTTTAGTTTCACAGAATACCTCGTCATTAAACTGCTAATGCTGTAAAACTACATCCGCGTTATAAAAAATATGCAGAATGATATAAAAATTGCAAAATTCCATCAAAACTAGCATGTACAATATTCATAAATATTATATCTATATATGTTAAGAGTTTTAACAAATAACCCAAATGGATGAACATTGTATTCTGGTTCTTTAAGCATTTATTATTTTCCCAAATTCTTTCAACAACTTTCATCAAGACTTCCTGGTGCTTTTTCAAATCATAAACATTTTGTTTACCTTCATAACCAACCCATTCAAATAACGTAGGAATATCCAAGATTAGTTTCTAGTTTCTGAGTTAATACTACTCTCTATTTGCTCTTTACTTAAATGGAATGATTGCACAGGGACATCCAACTTTGTCAGGAAGCCTCTCCTTGTTAGGGACTGTCTTCAAAGTACGATATTCATGAGGATACATTTCAGGGACCATCTATAAAGTCGCTGACATTGGATTATCTTCTGTGGGACTATCCATCTCTACAGCCATCTGTCTGGGGTTATAACCATGACCTGAGCTGAGTATACTACCTAATTTCTCCTCTATATTGAAGCCCATCAAATCTTTCCTTGTGATAATTCCTACAACGTGGTTATGATCGTTAACTACTGACAGATGACGTAACCCCAAACTACGGAAAATGATATATGTCCGATGAAGGGAGAACTTCTCTATCACTGACAAGGCAGACTGGTTGATATAGGGATGCTGGAATGATAAGACAAGAACATGGTATAATCGATGCAGAGTAGGGTATAAACATGATAACCAGTCCCTTTATTGTTATAAATCACGAAATTGAAAATGCTGCAGCAATATGCAAAGTTTGCCTCAGTTGTCCCTGATTTCTATATCAATACAGATATATTTATTCTGAGGAAAATATGGATTCCAATATATTTATGTTCAAACTAGGAATATGAATCTGTTGTTGCCCACAGAAATGTACATTTAGACATACATGTTTTATGACATACGAGTTATTGGCGGATATGTCAGTTAAGATGTTAACATGTACTTACCAGGTTTATATATGTGTCCTCATACTTGCTATCCTCCAGGTATTTCTCCAACGTGGCCGTCACACGTTCAGGCTCTGACAGCTTGTCTATGGTCAGCTGTAAGCAGACAGAGATCAACTACAGATGTACCTCATGAAATGGACAAGTAATCTTGGCGTTATCTTCCCTTAGAGGACCAACATTTCTTACTGCACACACAGCAAAACAGAGAGAAAGGGTTAACCTCCATGGGGGAACATTCAAAATGGGATCACATTGCTTGGATGTTGAAGAGAAAGCTAAATTAGTATTTTTCAAAAATTATTTCAGGTTCAGATTCCTTCATGACAGGCTCGATGCAATACGAAATTATCATTTCTACATGTTACATACATCATACATTGATAAAATAATGATATTTTAAGAAACTTATACATCGTTATATCTCAAACTGTAACAGTTTTACACAACTTAAAAGAATCATTTGGACATGATCAGAAAGTTTATATGAAAATGAGATTATCATAATAGAGAGGACTAGGCGGAGTACCTCATGATAATCAATGCCTGCTATATCAAAATTGATATCATCATCATCCACAGTGGGAGAACTGTCAAATAGGTCCTCATTCATCAACAATACTGTGATCTCAAGTCTGAAATGTAAGGGACCATAATATATATACACACAATGTTCATGGAAAACAGGGCAACCACTCTTCTCTTTCTCACCCCCCCCCAATCAAGAATGACGCACATTATATTTTATTTATCTGCAGCATGCCCTCTAATCGTTCACATATCAGGAGATTGCCTCAATTGAACTATTTTC
The DNA here is from genome assembly GCA_036873755.1 of Hanleya hanleyi. Classification (NCBI taxonomy): domain Eukaryota; kingdom Metazoa; phylum Mollusca; class Polyplacophora; order Lepidopleurida; family Hanleyidae; genus Hanleya; species Hanleya hanleyi. The sequence continues at coordinate 98,723 of JAVTVY010026270.1, read as the reverse complement.
TATGAAATATGTTACCCATAGGTGAATCAAACATCTGACTGGTGATATCAGAGCAAATCGAACTATATTACATGTTTAACATAAAAAATATCAACAATATTAACATTTTCTTCCATATCTGTGAGTCAGCAAAGTGAAAAACTTGAAAAAAAATATGTCCACAAGTTAATAGACAGGAATACCTGGTAATTAGGCCAAAGAAGACTTCATCACCAACAGGTGTGGATTTGATGACGGGGAAACCCCCATGGTTGGTATTAAGGAGAAGATGTGCCAGTGTTTTCACTTTCTCCTTGGGTTTGATAGTACAGACCGGGAAGGCCATTACATCCTTGGCCCTGAATAACTCCAGGCTTATTCTGCAAAGAGAAACACTGGAATTTACTTGAAGAATTGGTGACAAGAGCCTTATTTGTTTAGATATACATCCACACACACCTGATGCATTTGATTGCAGAAAACATAATGTAAAAGAGACAATAGATAAATTTTGAGACTCGAGCTATGATCCTTCATAAAATATTGTAAAACCTGATATTAAAATTTAGAATAATCATAAAATGTATCACATTAACTAGAATTTGGAAAGCCTGACAATAATCCTTCAAAAGATAGTAAAACAAGATGGACAGGCAGACTAATGGGAACCATACAGACAATAATTAAGGTACCTTTTTACCCTAACGCCATCGCAATCCACATCTCTGAACTGTAATCATAGCATAAACGCAACAATTTTGAATGATTCACTGATTTTTGGCCACATTGACCTTGGCCTTTTGACCTCAAAATGAAAAGAGTTCCTCTTTGCCCCTGGATAAGGTACACCCCAAATTTTGGTACAAATCCTGACTTAGAACTGCAGATATCTCACACAGGGTTCGCACGACTTTTCAAGGACCTACAGCGATTATTCAAGTACCCAATTCAAGCCAATTATAGAAAAACGGACGTGTTTTGCTGGATTGCCAACCATACTTACTCATTACAGTAAAATTCAAGCACTTTCAAGAGCCAACGAAAATTTTTTCTAATTTTCAAGGCCTTGAATTTTCAATATAAAAATTGAGCACTTTCACAAATGAAATGAAACAACTTCATTCATGACGGGTGTATGAAATGAAAAACATTCTATGAAACACCAGTAATACTTAGCTGTGATAATATAAGATCTCTGTTGAAGCTACTGGTGGATGAATAGGTTTATGAAGATCAAATATTGAAATTCCCAAAGCACTTAATTTACCCTCAAATAAAAAGAATGTTTCTTCAATTTCGCATGTGATATGATGGGATATCATCACTGGCCACAGCTTTATTTTTCTACCAAAACATGAACTTTGTGCAGCAAGAATTTGTCACTCATATTTTCAGGAACAAAAGTGAACTTCCTGTCATTCAATTAAGTAAACAACAATGTCATTATTAGGATTTGAGCAGCATAAAATACCACCAATGCAATAACACCAGTACAATATTTCAAGCTGTTAGGCTGTGTGTTTCATCACTGGATATTTCTCCTCTCAGATTTTTCTCGATGAAGTTTTACTAGAATTTGGTGAAACATTTGTAGGAGACCTACAATGAGAACTGTTGGAATATAACATACGTGTTGTCCTTATCTATGACGATGTTGGTTGGATCCTGGTCTAAGAAGGGGATACACTTGAGCTCGAGGAGAGCATGGTAGAGAGGGTGGGTGAAGAAATCCCCCACCCATTTAGACACCATGACAGATACCATAATAGGCAACAAGAACTGGACATCATTGGTCAGCTCCATCTACAATACAGACATACTCTATGAATGATCAATCCGGGATTTGCACTACAATTCAAGTTAATCCTTAGATAATAATATCAGAGCCAAAAAAACCCGTGAGCAATGCACTGACCTGTGACTGACCGTACGAGTTCTGGTTCATTAATCAGCGTGCTTTGATTTTAATAGATGATAACAGGACTATTTTCGACCTGAAGTTGCCAACATTATCACAAATGTAAGCCAGCTTATTGGTCCTTTCTCAGAATAGTATCCACATCCATATTATCATATTTACACCAGTTATCAATAGTTAAAAAAACTCGCCCCAGGTTAAAGAGATAGAGAGATGAGGTGAACGAACCCCAGCTGATGCAGTGACACACTTATTTATGAACCAACCTCTAATCAATATACCTGTTGTACAGACATACTTCCCGAACCAACTCTTATATACCTTTTGTATATTTTAGAGCATTTAGAGTTGAAAATGAATGGAATATATTATCATTAAGTGCGAACGACCACCTCTGAGAACCAAAAACATGGGGGTTTTTCCTATCTTGGACAGCGCTCAGCCAGATCATCTAGTAAGTACATGTTATCAATGACTTCCTCTTTACAATCCTGACAATGTCCATGCATTGGTCTGCTGCACCAGGCTTCATCTACATACCATTATTACTGTTACTGCCAGGGTGAGTCTTGACACACCACCAAAGAATGATGCTGCACCAATGAGAGCGAAGGCCCCAGGATCCATCCATGCCCAATACCCAGAGTCCTCAGTGTGCACGGAGAAAAATGTGACTAGAAGCTGACCCACAATACGTCCATACAATGCACCAATGTATCTGAAAAACAAACCAGAATATGATAGTCCCTCTGAAAATTAAAACACAGGAAGTTAAATTTCCCACCATAAAATCTTCGCGTGATCAAATTTATTAAAAAAAGTTGACAAAATGGTTCAAAATGAAGCTGATAATCAATTGCTTCCTTTTTTTTTTGCTATTTTGATGAGCGATCCAATTACTTAGAACAGCCAACTAAATTATATCCCCAAATTTGAGGGTGATTGACTTTTGTTAGTGGTATTGAACTATTAAAGGGATTATCCTAGGTAAATTTTTTTATAACCATAGAAGGAAATTTCAATAATAGAATTTTATCCAGATGTTCCATTATTCATAGACAATTCACATCATAAATATTAAGAGATGAAGAACCTTTCAAATTATTGAACAAGGAGATTCTATGTATCATAATCTATGGTATATTCCAAACATACTTGATAACTTACAACATAGGTACAAGAATTCCACAGGACACAGACGTCCCTGATCCCCAGCAGACCATGAGGAAGTAGAAAGGAAGGACTGTGAATAAGGAGGCATAACCAAACTCCAAGTGTGTTGATCGTGAGAACAGGTGTTTTACAGCGTCTTCACTTGTACCAAACAATAATGTAGCCACTGTATGCAACAAATACATCAACTTTAGATGGCTACATATACAGAAAGTAGTGTTCGATTCAATCTAAAATTAATTTAATAAATATAAAATAATATTTCAGACAATATATGCTCACTCATTCATCGCGAAATTGAAAAATTCAAATATGGAACCAATTTTATGTAATAGGACTTCATTATGCTAGAAAACTGTATTAGGATTAATCTGAAATTTCAATGCCATATCCCATTAAAAGAGAACATGCAAAGGTTTCCAACTAAATAACAGAAATAGTTAGTTGTATTTGTTGATGTGCATTTTCTCCATACCAAAGTGCAACTTGATTTAAGAAAGCTCTGAATGAATAGAACTTAAAGCTGAAATGAAGTTTTCTTTTAACTCCGCCGAATGATGTATGTTACGACAGATACAAAATAAAACACATTTGATGACAAAAAACTAAACTTGGTGTCCATCATTCACAAGCAAACTTGAGAAATTGATCATCAAAAATAAATGACATGCAATGCTGTGTATTCAAACTCAGGACTATTGCTCCATCACTCAAACGGATTTTCATCTTTGCATATAACACATAACCATATGGCCGGACCAAAAACCCATCGAAGTAGAAAGATTTTCAAAACTGTACCATTTTTTTACGGACTGGCAGCAGTTACATGTATCTGTAACTGATGGTGCACACAAAAATTGATCTAAAAGTTACTGTACACATGAGTAGATGTATGTATTTCACACCACAATGTAGAATATCATGGTTTTGAAGTCAAAAATCTCCTTATGAAATCACTTGTGCTTTATGATGCTGTGCTGTGTTTAAGCTATGTTATCCTTCTATCTGCACTGTCATCAGAGCAAAATGACGTCACGTACAGTGCAAAATTAGTGGATGATAAGTGAGACAGGGTTTCATTTTGACATTGATTGTTACCTTTGGCAGCAGTTTTCTCTTTGCAAATAAGGAGCAATATATTCCAAACAAAGTGGAAACTTAACTTTCCACTTAAGATCCTCTCACCAAGTCTCTGGCATGAAAACAAAGATAGTCATCGAAAATCATTGCATTTCACCTTTGAAGAAATGGAACAAAAAACAACTTGACTTATTGTAGGTAACATCATGAGTGTACAATTATAACTGGCACATTGCTAGTGAAACTAGTTACTTTCAATGAGAGAGAAGTTATCTTACATTCATTAAATGTTCTGTTGGTCTTCCATGTCATTTCACCACTCTTCCACATTGTACCAGCCTCACAGGAGAACTGATAGACACTCGGCTCTACATGCAGAGGATTCCTCGTGTCATTCAAACAACCAACGCTGTGGACAAGATCAAAATACTTTGAGAGAGAGATAGAATACATATGTTGAGTATCTCAACATGATTTAAAATAATAGAAAGACATGAACTGAATTATGGAATCCTAATACAAGTTTATGAGAGAAGATATACCGGGAATATGAAACAAGAGAAAAAATGTGTTATTTCATATTCAGTGTGATCCTGTTAAAGTTTCAATTCAATCTATAGTTAATGGAACCATAATCAAGTTAACAACCAATCCACAGCACGAAATATCCCCACATGGTGGTGTCAATATCACAATTGCAATTCAACCTACACAATCTTACAAGTTCGCATAATATTTGGATAAATACAAAGCAAATTTCACTCATAGACAAGTATGTCTCTCCATTCATAAAGTATATATGTCAGTAACATATTTCATTTCCAGCTAGGCGATTCTGCTTTTTTGTTCATTTCGTAGCTTGTCAATTTTTGGTGAACAGGTCATCTCCCAGTGTGGTTGAATACGAACAAGTCTGTCATAGAAACAAGTTATTTTTGTGGACGCTCTAGAGATATGAACTGTTTCTGATCCACTTTACCCCATTTTAGATATGATTTTAATCAGATTGTTTCATAGGTATTCCTGTTTACAGACAGTGAGTGAGTGAGTTAGATGACATTATAACATCATTTTCAACAATTTATCAGTTATATCACGATGGTGACCACATATGCCAGGACACTAGAGTGCCCATGGTTCCCCTTCATCCTGGACAATGATCAGCATTCACAGACAGAGTGGTATAGGGTGATATGTCAGTTTTTCCATACCTGATATTACCAGTAGAACCTTCAACACATGTGAACTGTGTACAGCTGAATGCTGCTGGCAGAAAGATAGACACAGTCGTGACTAAAGCCTGCAGATAAATGGATGAAAGATTAACACATATTTACAGGTAAGACAAGCCAGAATTATTACCAGGTGCAATTGAATGTTATTATGATTGATCAAACTTAAATAAAATGTGTTACTTTGTCTTCTGTAGGTCTATATTGGAACTGAACCACTTTCATCATAGAATTTTCTATCCCATGTTAAAGACTTTCTTATGTCTAGTTACATATTATGAAAATATTGACTTGCTTCGAGGGGAATATGCAGTTTTGTTGCTCCTCGGCTGTGCATTTTGCCCTCGTCGCAGTTCTGTTGCCCCCGAGGTTGTGCATATTACCCGAGCCGCAGGCGAGGGCAATATGCACAGCCAAGGGGCAACAAAACTGCATATTCCTCACAACAAGGCAATAATTTCATTATTATATTTATAAACTTAACTCTGTGCTAGTCTATTATCTCTCGAGCAAAACAATGTTTTATGTTTTATTTTGCAAGAGCGCAATCCTTCTGAGTTAATTGTTTTCAGTGGGTAATCACCTGCAACACAATTTATCATGCACGAGATTCCACTCAAACAGAGTTGCTTCACTACCATCATGTAAATCTTGCAACGCACGTTTAGTTGTTCGATGACGCTTGTTAGTTTCTCCAATAATGTGCCTTTATGATTCTACTTATCAGATGGGGGAGGGGGGGGGGGGATTTATTTCTGCTCTATTCTGAAGCTAAAATCAACCCAACAAACTACTCCATGATCGGTTGTTTGCAGTGCTAGCGAGAGAACGGGATGACCTCTGTTGTAATTATCCCCCTTTACTGTATATTCCATGGGGGGTGGGGGGGGGGAAGGGTGGAATATGCAATTTCAGCGGGCAATATACACCCATGTGACCGGGGAATATGCAGTTTTATCTCATTACAATTTGTATAGGGAGACACTCTAATAAATATAATAATGACAGATATGTACTCAGACTTGTTCAGTGCTGGTTGCCAATACAGAGCTTCAGGAATGCTCAGGGCTTCTTTCCAGACGAACTCATCAATTAAAATTTCATAGTTACACCTTGATAGCTATTGTCAATTAGAATCAGGATGTGACAAATGCAAATAGAGCTCACTGAAGAAACTATACTGTTAGAATAATTTGATTAATTGATGTTCAGTCCTAGCCTGAGCCAATTCGTTCCTGTCTCACACTTATATTGAAACCGACTTGATGATACGAGAAAGTCTTCTCTGCGAATTATAAATTTACTTTTTCATAGTTTGGACTTGTTTAGAGCCGTTTTTAGGACTGACAGTTCATTTTTGTTCCATTGTAGCTTTATTGTTACCTCACTTATTATCTGACAAGAAGTACATTTCCTGCTAGTAAGAGAAATGTAAACATGAAACCTAAGCTGTCCAAGAAGTCCAATTGAGTCGAGCTCTCACAACAGGTAGATCCTTATTAAACACATGGAAATCCGTTCCAGTACATGCTGCATCAACCTGGTACATGTTTGTAGGTTACAGGCTAACTTAGAGAGGGCCTGGAATAGGGGATGTGGAGGAACGTAATAAGTATCTAGCAATGAAAATTCTGCAGGAATGGAAGTTGCATTCCATATGAACATGGAATAAGTAGGCCTGATATTATTACTGTCCAAAATCTAAGTTTATTGGAAAAAGATTTCTGATATCCAGGGATTTCTGACATTCTCTGACAAAAATCACCCTATGGCAACTAACAGAATAGTATCCATATTGCATCCATGCTTCAGAACTATAAAACTGTGAAAACGATCACGTGAACAAACAAACAAATATTCAATTTCAGTGAAATAGACCTGGTACTACCAAACAGCTCAAAGACTTGAGGATTCTTATGCTCTTCTTCTGAATAAGAATAAACAAACAGCCATCCTGGCAACCGCACTACTTTCACACAAATTTATCCTCAGTACAAAACAGGTCCAATAGACCCGAGTCTACATCAACCAATGAAAATATCTTTTCATCGTATGCGACACTGGCTGTCAAAACAACAATATGACTGCTTGGCCATCAACATCAAGGTCAGCTATTGACAACTAGACACAAAACAACTCCAGGAAATAAGGTTACTGCCCAGTGGGGCAAACAGATTCAGGCAAATCTCTGGACAGAGAGTTGATTTGACTGGGTTCTTGCAAATGACTCACCATGACTAAGATAGGTTCCACCATTCTGATAGTATTCTGTACCCATTTTCTCTCCACTGCCGCAAGTATTTTTTTCCTGCCCCTAGCAAACTTGAGGTTGAGGAAGGTGAAGAGAGCCCCCAAAACTCCCCCAATTATACCTATCACCAGGGTGGGCAGAAACATGATGATGTTCACATCTATGCCTTCGGATATCTGAAAATATTCCATCATCATCATCAAACCAGTTCACAATTCCTATGTTTCAGAGAAATCAGAGCTGTAACATTTCTGGGAACCATTTCAGACTGTTTGGATAAGATGTATAACTATTCCTTATATAATTTGAAGTCTAGATATTTGCCAGGCTTTGTATGTAAATTTATGCAATAAATATTGATAGAGAACTTTTGCATACACCATGTTTCCCAATATATACAGAGACAGGCATAGTTCCAGACACAGAAAATCAAAAATATCATTCCCTTAAAACTTCATAATTATGCATATCTCTGTTATTTATCATTCCTACAGGTGAAATAGTCATAATAATGCATGATCTTATGAAGACAAGTAAGTAAATTTGACAAATGAATTATCGTTAAGGTAAATTCTCTAATAATTCAATCTCAGGAAGTGAAATTTCCCACCAGAAGCTAAGGGGGTGATCAAATTTATTAGAACAGGAAGTTGGCAAAATGGATGAAAATGATGCACAGGATAATCCATTATTTCTTCATTTTCAAGGATGTATTCAACTCTGTGGGATACCAATGAAAGCAGTGAAAACACCTGACAGTGCATATCTACAAGGTACTAAGCACTTGCATCCAATTTTTAAAGTTGTCCATCAAATAGTAATATGGGCCGGACAAGAATATATTGACATTGATGAGGGCCATAGCTCAGGAAAAAAAATATCAAAACCTGCAAAAATCCTAACAGTACATCTGCAAGGTACTACGCAGCTTCCACATATGTTTTAAAACAGTAGCCAAGATATCGTCCGGACAAGTTTGGCCATACATACAGACAGACAAAGATCTCATTACAGGGGGTAGCGAGCATAATCAGCGTAAGATGAACGTAAATAAATGTATGTCATGTACAAATGACTTCAACAGTTTTGATGAAAAGCTACAAAGAAGTGTCAAATATCTTACACTGAATAGAATATATCTCTCTTTTTTAAACTGTCCAAAGTTGCCTGTGTACTCAAAGCCAGAGAATGCGGAGTTAAATAAATCTGTGGTAAAAGTTGAAATCATACAGGCAAAAAATATTTGCCAGGAGAGTTTGATATTCCAGAATGATGACACTTCCTCCATGGAAAAGAGTAGACCCCCCACCGGAGCCCCAAAGGCAGATGCCACACCCGCTGCAGCCCCGGCTGACACAAAGTTCCTCCTGGAATAATAAGCATACAAGAGTTTTACTTGGTGAGAAATTTGTTTATGAAAGTAAATAGAATAAACTATACTTTCACTTATTATTACAAATATAGCACATACATCTGTTTCAGCTTGAAGTACATGATGTTGAAAATTAACCATGAAACTTTCATTTCAATATGTCTACAAGGCAATGGATACACAGCAAGTCAAACTTACTGATGGGATCATTGCTCTGTGAAGGTGCGGGTCCATACCTGTGGGTCCTGGCTCCCTGCCATAAGTCTATTATGATGTTAGCCTCACAATATGGGGTCATGGGGTGAGCAAAAACATCATTTTCTCACCTATCTTCTGGGTTTCTAAACCTTTCAAAGAACGGCAGTTTGAACTTGAGTGTGTCAGAGCGGAACTGACTGAGACCAGCCCCCACCAAACTCCTGTGGATATAAAAATTACTTCAGGAAAAAAGAAAGAAAAAAATCACTTCTTAATAAGAGTTTACAATCAACATGCCCAGCATTTGAACCAGCAAACATGTAATCTTATGATTCGAAAATACCAAAGAGCCATAATACAAAGCATGAAATCTCTCAATTTAAGATAATACATCGTTGGACAGTTTGGAAATCGACCATGTTTCCTTCCCATCGTGCAATGCGCACCACTAGTAACTTTAGCTCAACGTAATGTTGTAAGTATAGGCGGCAGCAAAAAATGCAAAAATAAAGAGATTTCCCTTTTGCCTTGGCTCTTCGAACATTTCAGAATAATTCTTTAGGTCTTTGTCACCCTTTTATTCATCTTGACTGGTTCGGATGGGTTGTATAAATGGATCTACAGCCAGAAAATGTTCACTTTCAATACTGAAGCCGCCGGACATGTCCTGTTGAACTCGTGAAGCATGGGCGACAACTCTTGTTGTACCCGTCTTCGCGCAGGCGTCCTTTGAACCTATCCAGGGATGTATTAATTACCTGCTAAAGGCACTCATATTAGGGAAACGGTTTGGAAAATTTATGTAACCCTTTAGATTAGACTACTGAAGGTTGTTATATGCCATTGTGATTATCTTACCCTAAATGTATCATAGGTCCTTCTGGACCGACGGGCATACCACAGCCTACTGCACAGACACAGGAGAAAAACTTTATCACCATCGTCTTCAAGTTAAATATGTGTCTGATGACTGTACCATTGAGAAACCCTATAACCTCAGGTATACCCGACCCTCCTGCACTTGGACGTAATAGCTGAAATAATAAAAATGCCTAAAATTTCTCGACATTTGAAATTAGTGACAAACTTCATCAGTTTTTTTAAAGGATGTTGTAAGAGCAGTTTGAAAGATGAATGTAACCAGTACATCAATTCAAACCTAACTGTAAATATCTGAAAGTGTTTGAATTAGTTAATATGTTTAGACAATCTAAAGAATTTGAGATCACTTAGAGGAATACTGGCCTTGATTGACTGTCAGAACATATTGACATATACATGTATACACTGTCCACCAGACTGTTTGGTGGAAATAAACGTAGATTTTTATTTCAGAGTGATGTTAGACATAGAGTTTTATAGCTGAGGTACGACGTGATATTTGTGGATGAAAATGGCGCTCTAGATAGTGATCTGACTTCATCACAAAGCCAATGTCACTTCCTCTCAACTCAAATGTCATTTACCTCAACTCTACTTCCTTTAATGGTGGTGATTTACAGTGGGTGAACATGTACAGATGACCCGACCTCACTTTGATGACTTATTTAAAGAAGCCTTCAGCAGTGAGTGAGTGAGTGAAAATGATTTACCGCTGCTTTCAACAATTTTTCAGTCATGTAACAATGGTCAGGGATTCATACAAGTCGCTTTTTACCACCGAATACCGGTGGTTAAAAAAAATTGAAAACTCAATTCGTATGGCAGGAAACTCAATTGCTTTCGTTTTACTGGACAAATACTCAATTTTTCGTGGAAAACTCAATTCGCCAGACATGGTCAAAGTTAATTTGACAGCCCCAAATTACGAAATAAACTCAATCGAATGACGATCTTACCGTGAAAACGACACTAACAGGCGCCGGGAGCATGCCACCACGTGTGGTGGTGTTGTTGTTAACGACTTCGAGTATGCTGATCACAGCGCCGCGTAGCGGCAGACACAATTGCTTGCATATATTATTTCCGGAACCCTCAAACGTTTATTGTGTGGCAGCCTGCATTCGTACTGCCGAGGGTTTCCAAACTATCACTGAAGTTTGACAACAGGGACTGCCGCCCAAAAGTTTTTATCGGTCATCTGTCGCCGTAAAAGTTATTTTTTCTTCAACTTCAGACAGACCCTGTGTAGCTGTTGTTGTCATCTTTAAATCGCGTAGGTCATCAATTTGTCCGCCAGAGTTGCAAGTTTCAGAAATGAAATACAAAGAAAAATCTGCCCTCGCGTTGTTGTTACGTAGAAACTTTTGTGCCTTACTTCCCTATTTTGAAAGTGAACTCTTCCAATTCGATTCATCGGCTTGTGGGCTTACAACACGGGTCAGTGGAAGTTTCCATTACCGCAATAGGGTTGACAGCCGACAGACAGTCTTGCGCTTTGTACAGCCACGTGCCTGCAGTCAGTCGACCATATTTCCCGGTTAAATCTGGACCGTGATGCCGACGTTCGGTCCATTCAGTATCCATCAAACACGAAGTAAAAAGTGAAATGTCTAGCGATGTCAAAGATTGAAAATACATCAAGACTAAACGTCTAAATTTCACATGACTTGCTAAAGCCAAGACCTGCAATCATGATGGAGTTGTATTTTTGTAAAGTACACTGACTGGTCTACAACTTCACTCGTGAGATGTCAGTGCGACTGACACTGCGACGAGACCAGGCTGCATATTTTATCTTCGTCTGCTCCATAAAGTTGACTCCTCGTTGATTATAAACAATAAATTTTCATAGTTGAAAGAGTAATGGAAAACCATACTTTAAATACGAGGTGACCTCCAGAACTGGATTTTGGAAAACTTAACAGGAGATAAATAGCACTCAAGAAATTTGCTTAAAAAATTTAACATTGAGTAAATGTGACCATCCAAAATATTCGGTAGTTTTCAGAAAATTTAGACTTTAGAACTTGGCAGATCTGTCTCATGTAAAAACTTTATTAAACTTTAATTCAGTAACAATCTGCAGAGGCTGTGTTTGTTGCAGTTAGCTGCAGACAAGAGGACATGTTTCCTGGTTCGATCGTTTGCTGTTTTGAACAATTACTGCTTGATTTCTCCCTCCAATTTCATTCGTGATATAGATCCCCATGTCCATTGTTATTCAGACTGATCTTGTGGTACGGTACATGTAAATCTCTCGGTTTTTATACTTCATTCGATGAAAACTTTAGCTGAAGACGCGCTGAATAGAATGAGTTTTATTGAATTTGGATATTGGGTAGATGAAAATGTTTTGTCAAAAATATCCCCTGCTCATAGTATAATATATTGACCATATTAAAACACACCAACAACATCCTGTGCATGGTGGTGGTTGAAATATTTGAGAACAGAATACCAATAGGTAAATCGGTGGTAAAAAATTTTGAAAACTCAATTGCAATCTTTGAATCGGCGGTTAAAAATTTTGAAAACTCAATTTCACCATTGTGAAAACTCAATTTTGAGTAATATTGAGTTTTCGGTGGTAAAATTTTTGACTTGTATGAATCCCTGAATGGTGTGCCTGCTCAGCACCCAATCAACAACAATGAACTACAGAGAGGAAACATGTAAAGTGGGGTACTAGCACTGCAATACTTACGACCACAGAGCCAGCTGCTGCCAGTACAAATATTATAGTATAACCTAGAGACCAGATCCAGGCCACTACCAGTTTGTCATCCTGGAAAATAGGACAAATATGGTAGTATAATATAGAGACTACACCCAGGCCACTACCAGTCTTATCATCCACAAACACTTAATAGAGTAGGAATTACAGATCTCATTGGAAAATAGGAGTTGGGGGTTGAACGAGTAAGATTTACAGTCGCTTTTAACATTCTGTCAGTCGTATCACGACAATATTTTGTCAGTCATCACGATGACCCAGTCACATTATCTGGACACTGGGTCAATCAGTCCTTGATCTATTCTCTTCCTGCTGAGAGGATGATACAAGTTCCATTTTGTAAGTCGTTGGTATGACTTAATTGACTTGGGATTGGACCTGGGATCTGCTGCTTGTGAGGCGAGTGCTCTACCACAAGGAAAACACAGTACACGAAAGGAGGGGAGGGGGCGGGGGTGGGGGGGGGGGGATCTAATCTAATGTGTATCCTCAACTTGAATAGAAGCTTTAATAATAGTTTCATTCAGTATAAATTTTAAGAGTGATAGCAATCAAGTCACTAAGCTCTGGTAACCCGAATTCAATATTTTTGGAAAATTATATGACAGGTACAGTCAGAAAATGAACACAAAATCATACAACAAAGACATTATCTACAGTTATGCAGCGGTTCAACTTAAAGTGAAATATGTTCAGTCTAATTTCAGACAATACTGAGAGAAGAAACATCATCTCTAGTCATGTTTGGTCTGACAAGGCCAAACATTGAAAGAGAACATGTCTACCATGAGTTAACTAAGACCAGCAGTGTTATTCTTAAATAGTTCCGAATCACATTCACAACCTCCTGCCTTTCCGAATATGCCCACATTTGAGCAAGTTAGGAGATAGGCAACGCGGCGTATATTTCATCCCATGTGATTGTTTTGCATTCAGATGTTATAGTATCCATGTTTTGATGTAAGAGATGTCCCTGCATCATTCCCTCTATGGCAGCGAAGGAATATCATCCTCCAGTGTATTCTCCACATAAACTGGTCTTGCCTTGGAAGTCAGGTGAACCACGTCGTCCATCCAATGGCTGTTACTTTGAACAGACCGTTCAAATACTAGTTGCACAGAGCATGCTTTCCATCAGGGGTGGTACCGAGAATGCAGACCTGTACCTATGGAGGATGGGGAAGAGTGAGTGTTAACATATGACTATCATGGTGACAGTGTTCTTATATGGTTCCTTCAGTCCCGTCATACCTGTATGAGTTCCTGAGCCTTCCGCCATTTGACATCAGCGATAATCTCTATGAGCTGGTGCAGTAAGAATCCAATAAAGCCGACAGAAAAGCCTATCAGACCCATCATTATCCAACGATCCATGTCAAACCTGTAATACAAGGACAATGACAGATATTTGTGGATTAATGACAATTTAGTATGGCCATCAATGTTTGGGGAAGTTGCAATTCTCAAGGAAATACTCTTTTTTTTATAAAATATAACAAAAGAATGCTCCAATATTTATTTTTTTGAAAAAATACACCCATATACAAAGTGCATTGAATTGAAGTACAGTTCCACTTTTGGGGCCTATTGCCTACCTTGAACTTTTCTGTCGTTTAGTCCAGAATTTGAAAGCTTCACTGTGGGAGGGGAGATAATCCAGGCTTTCAAAAGTGGCCAGAGTTTCTCTTTCCCTCTCTGTATATTTGTGGTTGACATAAGCTGGCTCAAAATCTCTACCCTGTGAACAGGAAGTAACCCACACATTGGTTTCTTTTAGTGGCATTTAGAAGTTGGGAAGTAGATAATTAAACAAATTGCTATGGATAACAACTTCTAGTTTATTCAGGATGAATCGTCGTCCTGAATAAACGAAGTTTTTATCCATAAACACTTTGTTTATTTAACCCACACATTCATTAGACATATTTGTCTTTCTCATTAAAGGCTTTAGAGGAGTTTTTTGGACATAACAATGCAGAAGATTCATTTTGATATTTCATTCAGAATATGTATATGTATATATATTCAGGCACAAATATTGAAGAGTGTTGGACCTCAATGCAGGTCAGTTTAAACGTCATTGTTTGGGCTGATAGGTTGAAGAACAGGCCTGTTCAATTACCTGAGCCAAGAAGCCATAGGTATCATCAGGAACATAAAAGACAGCATCATCTTTGGGAGGCTCGACGGCAACCCCATACTTCTTCAGGGACTGGGTCCGTCGTCGGGGACGATTATGGACATCTATCTCAATATTATTCTCTTCAACACTCATTATCTCCACATTCCTATCAAATAAGACAAAGATGAGAGAAAGTTCAACTATTACTTTTACATTCAAATTGGTATTAACTCAGCGAGACTATCTTCGCTTCATACTGCATGTAAGGATCACGAGTCAATGCATACAATAGCTAAGTCTAAGGGCAACAATGTGTCTAGACCCAGGGCTTTTCAGTGACACAAAGGCTTGGACAATGTATCCTTACAGTAAGTATCGACCCAATGTCAGTCTTCTGTAAACCTAAAATACCCTCCAGCAGGTCCAGTAAGTTAATGGTTACCATGCCAAAATAGGAATTGTAAATATCCCTTGCAGGCCCATCTCATCATTTGCATTTAGTAACCATGGTAACAAATCATCCAAAATTTTAAAATGAAACTGTTGGAAAACCTCCACTATGGAATAGTATTAGGGCGTATCATGTTAGTGACTGCATGACCTACACATGTACACTCCTAAAAATTATGACTGGTTGTATAGCTATGCCAAACGCATATTCAAGAAATCCTTGTCTAGTACTGTTCATGCCTCTGATTATAGTAACAGAGACATCAGAAAAGAAAACCAAGAAACTACATTCACTCACCCCAATTCCCACTATTATAACCTATGGTCTCTTCAGGTTTTCACGCCATCAATATTACTAGTTACAAACATTTACTTGCACTTTTATTCCAGCAGAGACAACAATGAATCAGAAGAAGGGAACAGTACGACCATGTCAAGTTTTGATCCTGTCATAAATGGAGACCAGAGACAGAAGAAAGCGTCCCCATCAAATTCTGCCCGGGGGGTACCACTGTATTTACTAGTAATATAAAATCTTGTGCAGGCAAACATGTGTGTAATATGCCACATCCACATGCTCACATCCCAGAGGTAAAATTTTACAGGATAGAAATCTGTGCTACTTTTACAAGACTTGTACATTAACCTCTACCAAAACAGGACATGGCTGTACTGTTCCCCTTCTCTCAGTTCATTTTTTTCTATGCTTCATTTCGAGTGCAAGTTAAGTATTTGTAACTAGTAATATTGATGGCAGGAAAACCCGGAGAGACCATACCGGTTACGATAATTTAATAATTTTCTGGGGTTTTTTCGACCTTGTTTATGAGTCGTGCAGAATCGGTAGCAGGACTCGGATATTATAATCAGAAACTCATTAGTAGTTAAACCTCCAGGTACTAGACTGGTCGAAATCACAAAAAAAAATAACCCCGAGATCTGTTTCAAACAGATACGGTACCACTGCATTTACTATAGTTCTACTAGGTGTTACCATTATAGTTCTAATTGTGCTACTCTACCAGTGCATGGTTCAGCCCAGAAACATTTGATTGCTGAGTATTTCAGTCAAAATATATAAATTTGCCCAAATTTGTTCGAGTCCTATGCCTATAACATTAGAGAGCATGACCCAGTCCCGGGTGCTCCCACCCAGCATGAGCAGAACCCTGTAGTCACAGTTGCCAGGGCTGTGATATATTTTCAATAAATTATGAAAACTGTTATTATTTTTTCTTTTCAAATAGATTGTAACGAAAGTGCAGAATGCAAACGACCCCTTGAGTTCCCCTTTAATAAATCACTGCTGGTGTTTTGACACGTGACTACTGTGAAATCGAAAGTGACATTGTGTTTACGTGTGCGGTTCACTTACCTGATGGAAGTGACATTGTGTTTACGTGTGCGGTTCACTTACCTGATGGAATTCAACGCTGTAATTTTCCTAGAATGAACTACAATAATCCGGGAGACAGACAATGCCTCGAAATCCCGGTGAAGTTATCTCAAACGATCAGTTGAGACGGCGAAAGGAACCCTGGTGAAGCTCACTTGTTTCGCTGTATATGACGTCAGTCAGGAATCAGGAAGTCAACATTGGGAATATGCAGATGAATGATAGTGAACTTTGCGGTCGTCGTATGAATTAACTAGAGAGAGTTGGAAGCTGAGATTTACCAGTTACGTCCGTTTATATGAATTATGGTTTGTTCCTCCATAGCCATATTTTTCCAGCGAAGTCCAGATAAACTGATCGGTGTGACCTTTATCCGCAGAAGAGTGGTAGCCCAATATAAGACAAGACTCCCGCTGAAACGAGGCAGACCAGCAGAAACCCCGAGGTGAGAGGACACATAATTGTATCGGGGAGAAGAAATCCAATACATTGCCGGGCCGGAGAAGGGGCGTGATCAGGCCGCCGAATTCTTGCCGCCGCCGGGCCGGGACCAGGCCGCCAAATTGAAGAACCGCCGCCGAATTCTATAGCATACATTTACACACACTTACATTAATACGTCCGGGCTGCGTTTACTCTACTCCTATCTCTACCTGACTCAACCGTATTGTACAGTTGTGCGGGTACGGCACTGGGAAATTAGAGTATAGACATCATTTACGGTTATTCCTAACTCTACCCGACTCTCGTCCGTATTGCACAGACGTGCAGGTCTAGCTCTGGGAATTAACTAACGGCGTTAGTGTTGATAGCGTGGCCATATCTTAACTGCATCTCTACCTGTCTCGTCTGACGTGCGGGTACGGCACTGTGGTTAATGGTATCGATAAAGCTGTAGCCGGTAGGAGATGCTCGTCTCTGTGAAGAGGGTACAGCTAAACCATATCAAACACAGTTCCTACATCAACAATTATGCATGCACACACGTACTTAAACACACAACCTATGGGTTGAGATACATTCACGCTAACACTCACAAGCTACAGGCTTTAGTCTAGAGCTTGATATATATACACCTACTCAAATAATCGTACCATAAACGATTATCCACTCACACCCCCATAAGCATACAGTCTGTCACAACCCTGTACATACATTGTATAATTCACGGCCAATCATATATTAATACTGTCCCATACAGTAGTATATAAAGGGGGAATCCTTGACCAGATGCCCATCTATTGCGGATGACCATACAGTAGTATGTGAAGAGGGTTCATAGACTAACCATACAGTAGTGGAAGAAGAGGGTTACTAGACCAGGTGCCTACCCATACACCGTGTGTTATCGGTGTCCGATCCTATGTGGACCGTGTAGCCGTGAACTCTAGCCTTGCTGATTCGTCCTTGGAGCCGGGCCGCAGAGTGAGTCGCCGTGAGCGGGGTCACTGAAGCCTGGGGGTTTATTCCTACGAGGGGTGCCGTCTGCTGCTGTGGTCAGCCGTGCAGTTGGTTAGTCCTGTGGTGTTACAAAGAGACGGGCCGGTGCCGAAGAAGCCTTTGTACTGTGATAGTACTGTCGTGCCCAGGCCGTCCGCATCCATTGACAGTTACCAACGCTGGGAGGGGCCAGGTCGTGTAAGACGAGACACGACGACGACGAGAAGTCCATACAGACCGGGGGAAGGAAGACACACGCCGGACATAACCACGGGAGGGCCAGGTCGTGTAAGACGAGACACGACGTCCATCCATCCATCCATCCATACAGGAGTGGACGAAGACCTGGGGAAGGAAGATAGACACTGGACACAACCACGAAGATCTGGGGAAGGAAGGTAGAAGCTGGACCCAACCACGAGAGAAGCGGTCGTGACCAGACTGTGGCTGTGACCAGGCCTGATCGCGATATAGCTAGGGCTATATAATTTGTATATATTTTCTATTATATTGAACTTCGGTTAAAGATAACTATAAGAATACAGGTAAATCCAATTCATAGATCAGGGATCTTCTTTTCAGGGATTATACGCTACCGCAAACTGAATCCTGTATTCCTGCTCATAGAATTATATGTCAGTATTGTATTAATTTGCTTTGGTTGTCATTACAGGTCTTCCTTTCCAACCTCCTCGATCCAGACAAGGTGACAGGTTGAATCAAACTCCCTCGTTGGCCAAGATCAGTACACGAGTGCGTTCCCGGTAGCCTGACAGTTTGTCTTGGGGACCCTGCGCACTCTCTTGTGGATCTGAAACATCCATTCCCCACGAAAACGTTTCAAGATTTTCTATTTATTTTCTAAATGTTTTTCTCTTTCATCTTGACTCAAATAAAATCATTCCCTTTGATGTCAAGCCAAGTTTCTAAAGTTTAAATTTTCTACCATACCCTGACCTCTATGACATAGAAAAGTCTTCTTTTTTCTAGCCTAGTGTGAACAATTAGCGTGTGGGTTGTAATAGGGTGGGTTGGAAGCTAAAATTCCTCCTGCAAAGAAAAACATCCAACAGAATAAATTGAAATTTTATACAAGAACACTTTTTCTTGTTGTCGGGCGACCTAGCCCGAAAACATTGGCTAAGGGGTCTATTATTTTAGGTTGTTGTTGCTGAATCGGACTCCTTAGCCCGAAGGACTAATATTTAGAGCCTGAAATGGAAATGACTAAATAAGACGTCAGTCGATCGAGATCTTTAACTGCACACGGCGTGGGGAATTGAGACAGAGGCACAAAAAGCATTTTATCGAATAAATAATATGATTTGGTATCTCCAGCAATATGACAACCACCTAATGACTCCTTTAATTATGTGACGTTCGAGCGGTCAGAAAACGTCTATCTTTGCGGTGTACACGAGACTTGAGGCGGCCTGGTCTCAGGCCCCTGTGACAAATTGTCAGGCTGATGTGAACGCAGTCTCGTATGACTGGAATTGGCCAACGAGGAAGGTCCGATTCAACCTGTCACCTTGTCTGGATCGAGGAGGTAGGATGGGAGGGACCTGTAGAAACAACCAAGGCAATAATAAAGTAATAATATTGTATTCTGCTATGTACACAGCTCTGTACGCGCACAATACCTGTAATAAAGATCCCTACTCTAGAGGTAGTTATCGTTAAGTGTTATCTTTATCTTAAAGAGAAAGACTAATAATATACAATATATACAAGAGACCCTATCTATGACGCGTCACGGCCCAGTCTCGTCCAGACTGGCTCTCGTCGTGGTATGGTACGGCGTCTCTGGTTCCTCTCCGGTCGTAGGCGTAGCCCCGGACTGTATGGAACATCTACCGTGTCAAGATTACACGGCCCATTTCATCTAAGCGTTATTAATCGTCTCTGGAATCCTCTCCGTATCACTGCCTCTCCTAGCAGTAGCCCTTCGGAGGGGTCGGTCTGTACAGCACACCACAGCGTCTTCGGCGGCAGCCCCTTTCGGCTCGGCAGACCTCACGTCTTCGGCGACCCGAATTCGGCGGCCCGAATTCGGCGACGACCCCTTTCGGCTCGGCACTTCTCTGTTATCGGCGGCCCGAATTCGGCGACCCGTCTTCGGCCCGGCAGACTTCACGTCTTCGGCTCGGCCCGATTTCGGCGACCCGTCTTCGGCTCGGCAAACTTCTCGTCTTCGGCTCGGCCCGATTTCGGCGACCCGTCTTCGGCTCGGCAAACTTCTCGTCTTCGGCTCGGCCCGATTTCGGCCCTCACGGCGTTGACCCAAAGACGAGTTAATAGGCTCAGATTGTCTGCATATATATGTGGTAATAACGCCCTGGTCTCGGAGGTGTATTATTACCTTACAATGTAATGTAAATTAATATCAATGATTTGTAATAGAATTCAAAGACTTGCGGCAAAGCATAATTCGAGCCCTGCGGCAGTGTAAATATGTACAATGGATGTAAGCTTGTGTTATCAGTTATCCCTAGTCGAGGCCTGTGAATAACTAGTGTAGATGATTGTGATTAGATCTATTCCGTCCCTAAGGCCGACGATCTGGTGTCTGTGTGTGAGTATATGTAATCATGTAACATGGTATTTGTGTGATGGGCTGCAATGTGGGATAGTTGGTGCTCTGTATTCCCCGTTGATGGACATCTCGTCTTCAGATACTGTGCGTGTTAGTATCTTATCCCCGTCTGGCGGTTCGTCTCGTCATCAGATACTGTGCGTGTTAGTATCTATTATCCCCAAGCTATGGCTTAGCTCTCGGCTTTCCAACCCTTCGGCAGATGGTTCGGCGCTGTTTCGGCAGTCAATTCGGCACTTTCGGCACTTTCGGCACATTCGGCGCATTTGCGGCGATCCTGTCTCTGTGCTCTTCCGCACGATGTGCACCCGCCGATCGTCTGGGACAGATTGCCGAACGTCCATTTCTCCGCGTCTTATATAGGCTCTGGCTCCCATAATCCTTTGCGCGCCCAAACATGGCAGCCCCCATAAAACGAAAGTATAGACTCCGGCGGTGTTGGATTTCGTGTCAGATCAGCAGAGTTCGACTTCTCTCGCCCGGTTTCGATGCAAGATGCGTGTCAGGGACATTTACACGTCACTCGCTGAAAGTTTCAGCGCACAGTTAATACAGGTAAGTCGAATATCCACCATTGTCGGTCCATTCACAATGCTATTTACACTGTCAGCATTAGAACGAAAATAACATTCTCCAGGTCATGGGCATTTTCGTCACACTTAGATGGAATCGGCCTTCAAACACGGATTTTGTCAAAAAAACCGTTGTGTTCTTTCTCCACGGTTTAACAGGGACATGTGCAGAATATGGTTGACATTTTGGCTCATCAAGAAATCGACCCATGCCGGTTATAAACCAATAGCGACGTGTGTTTATTCACGTGATCAGAAAGGTCACGAGATAAAAATAGCGTAGGTCATATTCATACATGTCAGAAACATGCCAAAACGGGAAAATCAGTCAATGTTTTTCCCACACGTTTGATCACATTTTGTCAGCATCAAAACAGTCATGAAAGATGGTACATGATGAAAGAAGCTCAGGTCGGTCAAACTGTATCAAATTGGCATATTATTTCTCTCTTGTTTCATTATTTTCGCCAGCAAAAGATTGCGACATAGCACTTTTCGGAACGTCAGATTTTATCGCTAAAATTTAACCTAGGAGCGCTCTGGGCTGATAGGAATGCCACGCCCCCTTACCTATATTCACCTATCACAGCCAGAGTTTCTGGGTTATCGGGCGACCATACTTCGTAGAAAAAATGGTCAATTCATGTTTGACCACACGAGTAAGTTTCAGATTATAATCATCTTTATTTTTTGATAAATCAGACGAGACGTCTCAGATATATTATCTGGGACAGACACTGAGACAGTAGCCTATGTCATAGAGGTCAGGGTATGGTAGAAAATTAAAACTGAAGCAACTCGGCTTGACATCAAAGGGAATCACTTTACTTGAGTCAAGACGAAAGAGAAAAACATTTAGAAAAAATAGTTAAAAAAAAATCTATTTGAAAAAAAAAATTGTAGGCCTATAATTTTCATAATTTTTTTTAAACATCCACCATCCCACAGCCCAGACCATGGGAGCTTGAAATAAAAGAATTAACGAGGTATGGGTATTATAATATATTAACAGGGAGTCCAAGCGAGGAGTCGACACCCCCACATCGGCACCCTCGCCAAAGTACGATATGTGCCATTATTCCACCGTTCCGCATGCCACACTTCGCAATCATCGTCAACCAAGCTCGTCAGACAACAAACAAAACATGTACCATACCATTTTTATCCGACCGCATCGATGGAAAAGGAAATCAGGAGAAAATCGGCAGCAAACTGACCAAACACGCTCCTTTGGCCTCATCTACCGGAAGACGAATGACGTATCTGCGTTTGTGGCGTGACCAAGAACATGTGACCAGCTAATGACCAGGTTAACCCTTTCGTACGCCTGACACAATATCATCAGTCACATCATGCTCCATGGTCACACACAGCGAGAAGCTATACCAGTCGTGCATGTCACACCTACATTTTTGCCACTGGCTTTCAACTCCGCACATATGGCTTTTACAGAATATGTCTTGCCAGTGCCAGCGTGACCAACTAATAGGAACAAATTATGTCCAGCAAGACATATTTCCACAGCTTCTTTCTGCATTTGGTTCATCCTTCAACCTGTGCACTCACTGACAGTGTATTATAGTCAGTCTAGATCTGCACGAGCTTCTCGCTGTGTGTGACCATGGAGCATGATGTGACTGATGATATTGTGTCAGGCGTACGAAAGGGTTAACCTGGTCATTAGCTGGTCACGTGTTCTTGGTCGCGCCACAAACGCAGATACGTCATTCGTCTTCCGGTAGATGAGGCCAAAGGAGCGTGTTTGGTCAGTTTGCTGCCGATTTTCTCCTGATTTCCTTTTCCATCGATGCGGTCGGATAAAAATGGTATGGTACATGTTTTGTTTGTTGTCTGACGAGCTTGGTTGACGATGATTGCGAAGTACTGTGGCATGCGGAACGGTGGAATAATGGCACATATCGTACTTTGGTGAGGGTGCCGATGTGGGGGTGTCGACTCCTCGCTTGGACTCCCTGTTAATATATTATAATACCCATACCTCGTTAATTCTTTTATTTCAAGCTCCCATGGCCCAGACAACTGTGCCTGTAGCCCTTGTTGGCGTGACCAGGGGATGCATCCCCTGCATGTCACGCCAACAAGTGCTACTGTGCCTGTAGTGTGACATTATCATCATCATTATTTGTTTGCCTTAATATTTTGAACGAATACTATAATATTTGTATTTTACTAGTGACATAGGTTTCAGAACACAACTTGTATTTCTCAAAAAATCGGACAAAACTGATGTTCCAGTTCGGAGCACCTCTGGCTCTGCAGTGAGTCACTTGAGAAATTATGCAGTTGTTGTTGTTGGTGGTTGTGTTGGCCGCTTTCGTTCAACTTCTGCAACCAGCCACGGCAACACATTATGCAGAGCCAAATCCGCAAATTCCACCCGTCACAACTCCATTCATATGACTTGCCAGTTGTCGCTCACCGACGCAACCGATCTTCAACTTACCGCCAGTTCCTGCAGCTTTCTCTTTCTTTTTCCTTTGGGAGGCGCGCCAATGTCAAGGCCGTCGCAATCAGGGGGAGACAATCCACCAGTCACAATCAAGGAGAATAACTCTAGTTACCCACCAAAATCAGTTTACAAGATAACGGATTCAAAAGGTAACCTTGAAAAGGTTTCCAAAAGGTTTCCTACGGCTCATCCAAGAGTAGGGCTGCTGAACAAGCTTTTCGGGCTAGGACAGACACACTAAACCAGCTGGAGGAAATCCAAGGTGCCATGATCATCTTTACAGATGGATCAGCTTTAGGAAACCCGGGTCCCTGTGGAGCTGCGGCAGTCTGCTACGTGGAAGGTCTAACAGCACAACCGATCATGCTGCATAAGCCCGTCTCGAGTCTCAGCACCAGTTATCATGGGGAACTTCAGGCCATCCAACTGGCAACGGATTTCTCCCTGCGTTACAGAGAAACACATGTTTTCGACTGTGTCCACATTTTCAGCGACTGCATGTCTGCCATAACCAGTGTATCGACGACCGAGCTGCATCCCATCCATCAAGACCTGATAGACACCATTCTTTCTGAGATCACCATCCTCAGGAGCCTAAATACAACGACAGTCATCCACTGAATGGCCGGTCATGTGGACCTAAATGGAAATGAGCTAGCGGATCAACAGGCTAAAGCTGCTGCCACTGAAGCCATAGACATCGCCACAACTGAACTATCCAAGATTCAAGATTCAACTTTATTGTACGAACACCCCAGTAGGGTAGAGTACATAACAGAATAATAAAATCAAATCAATACAGAACAGACACATTGATATATATACATACTGCATGATAAGACATCAAGGGCAGTTATGGCGGGTTCCGGTCTATACAGTTTAACTTGGATTTACCCTCATGTACCATTTGTATACTGTATTACATATTATGTTAGTTAAAGGTATATCTACCAACGACATGATAAAGATAAATTTATCTTTATCTGATAATTCATCAAAGCCAGGGTAAGTGGCCGTGACCTTATCCATGATGGCTGCAAAGGGGCTCCTTAGGAAGTGCTCAGCAAGGAGGTGGCAGCGCGGCTGGAATATTTCAGACAAGGGGAGGTCACTGCACGCCCTTATACCGGAAATCCCTAAGGAAAGGAAAAAGTCTCAAATTCCAAAGGAGGCAGAAACCAGACATATACGTGCTTTAGCGGGTCACTCTCTTCTAAATTCACATATGTTCAAGTTGGGTCTGGCTGATTCTCCACTCTGCACCTGCGGCACTGGCGTGCAAACCCTCGAGCATGTGATCTTTGCCTGTGAACAGCTTTCACAGCATCGTGAAATTCTCCTGAACCAGGTGGAATCCATCTACGCCAAACATAACACTCCAGTCTGGGAGCGGCAAATAGACCTGGACTCCATGTTAGTTCCCAGCCATAGTGAATTGACTACACGATATGCCATTGCAAGGACGTTTGCTGACTTTCTCTTGCACATTGAAAAGATCTAACTTTCCAATGCAGCAAACAAACGGACTAGAAGCCATTATATATATACAAAAAACGGAAAGCAACAAAAAAATTGTTTTTTCTTTTTTCAACTTTATTTTACTTTGTGTCGGGCTGAAGACCGAAATAGCAGTCAACTAAGTGACAATTTTTTCACCAAGTGAAAGTAGTAGGCTATGCAATCGTGAAATTCTACCTGAGTGACATTATCTTTGGCGCGCAATAGGCCAATTTCAAGACATCATCATCATCATCAAAGAATTGTGTAAAATCTATTATGGGATCCATTATTATACCCAGTTCATAAATTAGTCTGTGAACATCATTCAGTCTAGTTCAACAAGCTGAACCCTACTTTGTGATATTGATTATGTATATCACAAAATTAAATGTCAGTAGGGTTCAGCTTGTTGAACTACATTCAGTCTAACACTGAATTACATTCACAAACAAAAATAATTAATTTGAACTAATCGAGCAAGTTTATTTCTATATTTTCTGGTGGTGGGGCAGTATAGGTTTTTTCAGTTTTTTTTTTCTGGCTAAAATGTATTTCCATCTATTTGCCATTGAGTATACTGGATTAAACTGAAGACATCCGACAGCACACCATACGAACAAGTACTACTCAAGTACTGTAAATGGACTCTCGGACTTCCTAAACGGTCAACTAACATGGCTTGTAGAGCCGAATTAGGACAGTACCCGCTTCTCCATGAAATCTTGATTAAAACACTAAAATACCGAAACAGACTGCAGACCACTGCCAACACTCTACTCACCGACGCATATTCATATTACACTAACAACCCCCAAGCTCCAGCTAACTGGGAAAACACAGTTTAACACTACCTAAAGGCTTCTAACTCAGAACAGTTTCTCCTAGTATCTCTACTCAACACAAATCAGCTAAAGTCTGCTACTGAGAAAATTAAAGACAACTTGAGAAATCAATATGAAAACTACTTTTTCCAAGTCCTGAACCAAAGCCAAAACTCAGGGAAACTTTCTTTCATGCAAAAAATCTACAAATCCTATTAACTACAGCCATACCTCCATCATGTACAGAATAGCCAACAGAAAAACACACTCAGCAGACTCCGCACCAGCTCTCACATTTTGGAAATAGAAACTGGCCGATACAAAAAGAAAGGCCAACACAAAAATGTTCCACGTGAGGAAAGAAAATGCAAACTCTGCAATACAGGTGAAGTAGAGGATGAGACGCACTTTTTACTAAAGTGCCCATCCCTGTTAACTGCCAGAACACCCCTAACAGACCTCTTGAAAATCATCTGTCCGCTCACCCCTCACCGGACTATTCACGCCAGCTTGAAGCTACTATTTAACCCTCCAGAACACCTCTACACTGACACAGCTCGCATCATCCATAATTTATATAACTCTAGGAGAGAGCTCATTATCCCAGCTGAGCATCACCTATAACAATTATGTGTTCGGTGGTATTAACCAGTTCTTATTACTACATGTTCTTAGATTAGTTTAACTTGTATTTTGCCATACTCCTATCGAGTCGTGCAATAAACAATTGAATTGAATTGAATAAACTCTGAACGATGACACAAACTTGATTATTTTGCCTTACTTGCCATGAAGTTTTTGTACATCGATTTGAAGAGCTGACAACCTTTTTCTAAATTTGGAAGTTTCTTTTTTAATTGTGTGTGTTTTATTTGTTTTGGTAACATTTACTTGTGGACTCAATCCATATAATCAAGCCTGTATAACTCTATACAGGTTAGGGCGATCCCGCTCCCTAAAATGTATAGGTAGAAAAGGTCTTTTTTGCTCAATAAATCAGATTAATGCGCCTGAAGTTTTGGAGAATTGGTTAAGAAGGAATCACAAGTTATTGAGCAAAAACAACCTTTTTTACCTCTATTTTAGAGAGTGGGATCTCCCTAACCTGATTTAGGGCCTATCATCCTGGCTCAACAATAAGTAAGGACACAAACCTTGGATACCTTTTTTGCAGGGCACACACCCCACACTGGAACTTTATTTCAATAAACTTCTATAAGAATTGACAAATACACATGTTCTTTCTATTATATCTCTACACAATATTCATGGGAAAGGAATGCAATTTTTTTTTTACTATAAAACCGCAATATTTGATAAAAGCACTTTTGTCCACCTTTTTATGGGATTTTTGAGATTCATCATCTTCATCACAGACCTATCTTTAGAAAGTTGACGTCTATTTCACTAAAACAACATCACAGAGGTTACTAAGGGAAGCACAAGTTGACCCCATAGGTTCACATCAGTTCGTCCATCAACATAGCTAAAACACACATCACCATCTCCAAACTCAAAAGCACACAGTATCACACAAATCCAAAATACTCAGCCAAATTTCCTTTGGAAACTGTATGGTACATGTATCCTGCCAGACTATCAAAATTAAATTTTAATTTAGAATTATCACGAGGATTAACTACGTTTTAACTAACTTTCACACAGAAATAGTATTAACACATTCCAAATAGGATATTGCATGAATATGATGGGGATCGAAACATCTCTTCCTTTAGACCATCTCTTCAACAATGTGATCTCCTGGATGAAGCAAAATAATGAATACCAGTACGTTTTTAATAACTGACTTGCTTCGACTCATTGTTTAAGACACTGAATACTGAAACATCAGTGAAGGCAGAATTAAGCAAATCAACTGGAAGTGTGTAACAATAGATAAGAAAAGCTATAATGCATTGGCCACCGCCTCCCTGCTTGTAACACATGATGTGATGTAGATGCACTTGTAAAACCTGATGTATCATGTTCGTGCAGTTTAAAAACAAAATCATAATGCATCACAGAAGATTTTCCTGATGCCGGAATTTCAATAGTCGACTCATGAAGCCTACATAATTAGTACAGTATCACCATCTGGTATTTCGTGTAGAGACTGTGCAAGAATCTAGTGATGTAGGTGGTTTGATCAGTGCCAGTGCCATCTAGCTAATATTCTAATCTAATGTTACACCATTTGCTTCTGGTGAAGGTCAGTCACATTCAGCAAAAAAAAAAAAAAAAAAAAAAAAAAAAAACACTACAAGAACAAACATGTATAAATATGATAGCATTGAAATGTTGACAACAATTACAAATTTGTATAATATAATCAGTCCAGTAAATGTACAAACTGAATAACATTACACATGTACCAAACCGAGCAATGAATGTTTCATTACTGAAAACAATAACAATGCTCTCACTGCATTCATGTGTGTTGTTTGTTCATGTTTAATCACTTCCTGATTGTTATTTTCATGATTTCTTTTTAATTCTAAAGTTGTGTTCCATTATTTACATAATATGTTCTGGTGATAACCCATCTATCTTAGTTTAGTAGATGACAAATGTATAGGTATGTACAAACACAATTTTCCATTTTTCATCACTTGAGACTTCTCGCAGAATTTGGTTAACGTAAGTTTTAAAAATTCATTGATGTTTAATTCTATTTATATAAGGTTTAGTATGTCTAGAATCATATGTTAGCCATTTATTTAAGTGTAGAAATCCTTTGTTTGAGAGCGAAAAGATGGTCCACTTCACGGTAAATTTTCACTAAGGAATAATCAGTTTCAGATCTTTGTTACTGTTTTCAGTAGTGGTTTCAATTATTATTGAAAAAAGTCATATTTTGGAAAATTTAGTTTTGTTATGTGAATAGAGTATCGCTCTAAACACTCGTTATCAAAAACAGTAACGCTATTCAAATTTGTACTTTATGGGACTGATGATTATAATACTTGTTTGAGTATTGAAGACAGATGTTAAATCTTGCTTTGGGTTTGAATTACATTATAATGAAATACAATAAACACTCAAAATGAACACACACAATTCCAATTCCATGTCTCACAATATGTTAAAATACACACAGCTACACAATGTACAATAAAGATTTAAAAATGAAAGCTATTTTTTCTTTAAATTACAGAACCTTCAAGGCTTGAAATATGAAATGAATCCTTAAAAATAACCATACAGCACCTGGATAATGATTACTATACATTAATAAACACATCAACTTTGGAATGCATGTTAAAGTTCATTTTGTACAACTGCAGCATATACCATGTATACAGATCTAGGCTACCATATGGATCTACAGAGACTGAAAAGCATGATGGGAACTAAATGTCTTTATTCTGTAACTCAATGGGGATATAGCTCCTACAGATTTAACTTCCACAAAATCATAAGGATTCCATTAAGTCCAGGAGAGACTAGGATGAACTTCAAACCTGCAAAAGCCAGGCATATTACTGCCATATCACAATACAAGTCAGTCTCTCATGTTAACATGACTTTCTGTTATTAAGTGAGTTTTAGTACAGTCTACTATCTGATCATGTTCTCCAGATTATCTCCAAACTTCAGCATAACTGACAGCTCTAGTATTGTCATTGGTTTGTCTGAGCTACGGTAATCCCTCTAGTGTTAATTCATTCCGCCTACAATAATTCAATCACCCCCAATTACGGGGACAAAATTCAATCATCTGTTCTAATAATTTGACCACCCTCTAAAATCATTGAAATAGCAAAGACCATTTTAGAACATTCATATTTACAGAGGACCGTCAGGATTTTAATACATCCCCCTCACCAGTCATTTTACACTGGGATAGCCCTTAATTTAGAGTGATTGTGAAGCACCATTTACAAGTCCAAATGGATCGCACAGACTGTTGTAGCATGGACTCGCATCTATAGCATGTACTTCTGGGGACATAACTGCTCCATGGAATGTCATCAAGGTTATATAATTAATTATAAGTTTGTTTGCTCTCAATCTGTCTTCACTGTTTCGGATATTATGTAACATCAAAGCTGAACTTTCCCCCTAAAAAACTCAGGGAAAAAATGTAGGCAGTGCAAAAATAGAATTTCTAAAATACAAAATCCACAGTAACATATATCAGCATTCTTAATGATACAGCATGCCAGTTCATCTATTTCAAACAGACGACGAAAACCCTGTCATTTTCTATTGCACTGTTTGTCTATGTATATCGTATACTTATTTGCAAGAGCTTTTACTTCTTGGTGAACATCTTGTAGAACAAAAACAAATGATGCAAATACTTCATTATTCACTCAATATAACATTAAGATCACTATTGTTAGGGATTTCAAAAAAATTACAAGCCTGTCTTTCATATACACACACAGGACCCATAAAAGTAAAGCTACAAATTTCAAAGGTTTTTCATTTTCCATTTTATATTTCCTGTGAGTAACAATATGATAGAAATATTTGTCTATCTACTTCAGTAAGTTTCTGTATTTTGTCTGCTTTCTGAAAAATTGGTACCCCAAGCCCAGCTGAATTAAGATTTGGGTAATTTATCCTTGATTTTGACGTTGCATCAGACCAACTGATTGTAGGCTGAATGTTACAGAGTAACAATGTCAAGCCATGTGATCTAATGTGATATTACAAACTAATGTCAAACCAGGGAAGAGGAGCAATGTGGATTTCCATGTCTGAATTAAGCGGGGCTTGAGAAACCAAGTTTGGATAAATTTCCAGGAGCTACCAGGAAACAAAATGAAATTTCAACCAAATAAAGTAGATGTTGATATTTCTCCATATTAATAATATAGAAATACAATTATAATAACTTTTATAAAAGCATTTCACTTTTAACTTCAGATCTGTATGACTAGCATTGGTAATCATAGCAAACCAGGTGGATCTAAACACCAAAAGCAATTCACTTAATGATCACATGACACTATCACAAAACATACATATTATGAAATAGCCAAATTCAAGAAGCATTTAATAATTTATCAATCTATTAAGACAACCACCTCGCTGGGGGTCTAATAATACCCCAGCCACCACTCAGATTTGTGGACCGGATTCGGGGCCTTTGCGCACATCGCCGGAAGTGACATCATATATAGTAAAAGATGTTTGCCAAACATTTCGATTACTTTTCAAGTCTGCATAATACCTCTGTTGACCTAGCGTTAAAAAGAATTATCTGGAGATTATTTTCCCTGTTCATCTGGACAAAGCATATGAAAAGTAGTTCGCTCATGTGCAACACTGAAGGAGTTGTTCAGCCGGATTCAAACTGAACCGTGCGTACATGGGGTTTCCCCTATACGTGATAGCAACGTAGTAAAGGTCAACTTCCGCTATTGGAGGCAGGGATGATAAATGAGCCTGTGAAATGGAGCATGCGCTGTGGGGAGGATGCTATTAAGACTGGATCTTCAGTCACTGAGAGAATCATCTGAGCCGTTCACAACAACACAGTAAAAGATTCCTATTACACTACATGGTCATCATGTATCACACTGGCACTGCACACACACACACTGATATTGGTGTAGATAACTTACTGCATGCCAAATTTAACTGGGGGGGGGGAAGACTCACTTCTGTTGGTCACCATAAGCTCACCTGATGTGAGGCTTCTACTAAAAACTTTAGCCAAGCACTTCATCTTTCATCTCATTAAAAAAAATCTTTTTTTTCGGGGGGGAGGGGGGGGAGGGGGGGGTCGGAATAGACTGAAAATGGTCTGACACCATTAGCTCATGTACTGCTTTTACTAAATCTTCAGTAAAGTGGGTTTTTTTTAATTATTATATGCAAGTTTTAGTCAGGCTGTTTTTAAATAAACAGCCAAAAGCAGAAAATTTATAACCCAGAAATTCAGTGCTAGTACTGACATGTATCAGATCAGTACAAACATTAGGACCAGATGTCTAGTACAATAACTAACTAAGACCTCCAGGGCACATACTAACCATTCCAAACACATTAATACTTGGATAATACCCAGTTAATGTCCAAACTACACATCTTCTTCTGATCTTGTTATAAATATGGAAAAATGATGTAAATTGAGCTGTTATTTTCAAAGAAATCTGAGGCCACTTTTGATGAACAAGCTTTCTTCTTGCAGGCAGTTTCACTGATCTTCCTTTTATGGCCACTTTTGATACCACAAAAATTTAACGTCCCGATACGTGAAACTTCATAGCCACCGCAAGATGATCAGTCAAGGTAGACAACTGTGTAACAAAGTGGTACTCTTCAACATTCTGAAAATAGTAGAAGCATAAGTCCATAGGGCATTCAAAATATGTCTGCACATTTGACCAGAATTAATATTCACAAGTGGAAGAAAGTAATTTTTGTGCCAACCTGGGCAAACAGTAATTTAAATAAATTTCTCATCAGAAAAATAGATGGACAAACAGACACGAAAACATATTCACCTTTGTAATTAGTGCTATAAATTTTGAACGCAATGTAAACTGAAAGTTTACTTCTAGGAAAGAACTTATTAGGCACACAATATCTGAAACAGATAAGAATAGAAAGACCGGACAGAATTGAGTAATAATGAATGTGCTTAGATGAGGTCTGAGTGAAGCGGACTGTACATACCAAATTGGTCTGTGTGGTTTCCAGGTTATACAGGATATAATCCACTCTCCTCTTCCCATTACCGACCACTCCAGCTGTCGTCGGTGTCACATTCTCATCTTTAACATTCACACTGTGTACATAGTCTACACGCTTACTCCCAGTTGATAGCACTCTGGAAAAGACCAAACGACAAAAACTATTAGCAAAAACATAAACATTCATGCACTGCAGTGTCAGATATATGACTATTGTTAGATTTTGAAATTGAAAAATGTATCAAAGTATGTGAATTTTTCTGGTGGATACAGAACAATGTGTGATGATGCAAGCAACTGTATCATGTTAGAAGGACCTTGTAATAGAAATGTATCAAAGACCACACATACCAAGGAGACTGTCAGAGTACATAGAGTACATAATGCATTTGTCATAAAGTGCATGGTGCAGATTTAGGCCCCCATGAGGTGTGATTGGAGTGTCAACATGAGGCACCAGAGGTGCAACAACCCCTCAGCCCCTTAACAGTCCAGCCCAAGCAACAACTCGTGGCATGGTACAGCCCTCACAATTAGCCACGGCAAATGGCAATTGCCGTGGTAAATGCTGGGGTAAAATCACTTCGCGTCGGCAGTTTTTTTGCCGTGGGTCGTAAAGTGATGTTGTTGTTGTTGTTGTCAGTAAACAACATACGGTCGATGGTAAAATACGTCTCCTTGAACTGGCTTTTCTTGCTAATAAATTTGGTTTTAATAAACGAGACAGCTACTGGTGCTGTAGTTGTTTGATTGCATAATTTGGAGACATCGGTCGGCAAAATGCACTTTTCCAAGAACTGACAGTCACAGACAGCCGATCATTCCCGATCTAGAAAGCACAGATCTTCAATTGGATGTCTGTCACTCTCCAGCATGCAGGGCATTTCTCCACTCCACTGGCGTTTCTTCGTTGTCGCAATAGCACAGGCGACCGCATATGAGGAGAGTGCTCTAGGGAATGATGAGGGTTACGATGAAGGGGAATTCACGTACAGTTAGGATTATGTATTATTGTATTATGAATGGCACGGCAACCTGAAATAGTGAACTGAGTAGTAATCTTAAATTAATTATTTACAGCTGGCACTAAATATCTTACATGTATATACTCCATGTTTTCATACATTACCCGGAATATAATTTGCCCGACATTTGGGATTACCGTACTCCACGTAAGCCCCTCCAATTACCATTCTCCTGCACAGCGGTATTTAAAAGTTTTGACAGTGACAATTTGTTTTGCTTTGCCATCGTACGAGAGCATGACGATGCTGACGAAATGGTGAAATTTGAGGTTGTCGTGCATAAAGCCTGAACTGGCGGACAATGGTGGAAACTGTGCTTGAAATTTTCTTTACTTTTTGAGGCGTGCAAGATCGGCCAACATGTTACGACCACGTGGCTTTGTCACTATCGACGTATCGGATAAATGGATAGCTGGAACCTGAGGTAATAAAAAACTGGAATGCCTCCGGCCGACTATATGGGCAAGTTCGCGGCACACCAAGAAGCGGCAATAATATTAAGCTGGCGTTGGATGTGCTGAACATTCTGGTGGCGGAATACAAAAACTTTACCAGAAGGAGTTAGGAAAATCGGAGTTTTTATTCATTCTTGTTTGCAAAGAAGCCAAGGCAAAATTTAAAATATTGTTTGTTTGATTAACCCTACAGGCCCCCACCTATAACTTTAGGGTTTTTTTTATTTTACCTTTTTTTTTTAATTCATCTAAGAAATATAGGGTATTCCTGAAACTATCTTATATTGAAGTTATATCTGTTAACCAGGAAAACTCAAATCCACACAAGTGGTAATATTTTCTCTGTTTCGCACATCTCGTACTGTCTCTACTCCCATGAAGCAATAATGTCACCAGGTATGTGATCATGAAAAAGTTCAATTGAGAACTAAAATTAAAATAATAAAACTAAAAATTGACCTACCAACGCATGGTTTGTAGCAAGGTTATGTTACCCCAAACAAAAAACTTGAATTTTTGCTCAATGGTCAGTACATATGACCAGAAGTTCATCTGTATTTTATGAACTTCTGATATGACAAAAATGAATGCATCCAATTGTAGTGGAAAATCTGTGAATTCCAGCAAAAATCCTGGGCAAGTCATTTAATTATCGTAGTCAAAACTAGATCTACTGCAAAAAAAAAAATGCCGTGGTGAAGCCCTTTTTTGCCGTGGCCAATTGATTTCTCCTCAGCAATTTTTTTGCCGTGGAGAATTTTCCTAATTGTGAGGGCTGTGGTATATACATACCAAATTTGAAAAGAATCCGATGAAAGGTTCTCAAGTTATATTGCACGGAAATGCATATACATGTAGGGTTTAACCACCAGGTGGGGGCACCTATTTGCAAAAGTGGTCGAAATGCAATCCCAGGCAACACCTCATGGCATGGTATATGCATACCAAATTTGAGAAGAATCCGCTGAACGGTGCTCAAGTTATTGCCTGGCGAACAGATGGATGCATGGACACACAGATGGATGGATGGATGGACAATCGGAATCCAGTATACTCCCCTACTACGCATGGGGGTACACAATAGTAAATTGGTAAAGTTGTGATCTTATTGTCTTGGCCTGAAACTAAATATTGGATGGGGCTTTTGTCCATTGGGGCTTTTGTTCATAGTTTTCCGTTCACTGGGGCTTTTGTGCAAATCTCAAAGAGAATGCTGTATTGGTCTCATATTGTTCATCATTTTCATAGAATAGCTATCATTTATCGGGGGCGTGGACACATTAATGTATCTTGAAGTTTCATACATTTATTCAGAAGATATAACAAGTAAACATTGGCTTTATTCAGTGTATCATTCAAAAATAAAGCCTCTGTATAATATAAATGTAGATCTATAAGGTTCACCGATGATAGTGGCCCAAATGGATAGCAAACTACTATTTATAAGTGTTCCCAAGATGTGGAAATATCACAAATTACAACTGAAGCAAAATTAAAGCCAACTGAGTAATTGGTAAATCGTAATTCACAAGCAGAAACAGTTGTTGAGATTTAAATTGTAGATTTAAACTTTCACTACATGTACATTTTCCATTACATTATACAACTCAGTTCTCTACATGGTTATCTCCCCTGTCCACCTGCAGAACAATTGTTTCGGTGCATGCAATATGTAGATTTATGAGATCAGGTAGAACGCTTGCAACATTCCATGAATATTTTGGAAGTAAGAATGGAAAGAAAACATTTCTGAATACAGGGAAATTATTATGTAAATGATTTGACCACCACTAGATTTTAGAAACTTACCACAAGAAGGTCCATAATACATACTGTTCACAGTAAAAAATAATTTTCTTGCAAATTTCTTGAAATTTCTTAGATTTTCTTGAATTTCTTAAGTAGGAAATATACATTATTCCCTCTGTGATACAATGTTTAGAAAGTTCTGAACAATAATTATTATGACGTTTTGGGGTATAGTTTCTGTCAGTTATTGGGCATTTCCAAAGTTTATAAATCTGTTTCAATTTTTGTCTCGTCAGTAAAATATGATTTTATTCTCAAACTAGAAAAAATAAGAAAAACCTTCCAATTTCTTAAAATGGGAGACTGACAAGAATTATTTTCTTACAATTTCTTAAAATTTTGAGAAAATTTAAGATAATAATTCTTCCATTTTAAGAAATTGGAAGGTTTTTCTTATTTTTTCTTGTTTGAGAATAAAATCATATCTTACTGACAAGACAAAAATTTAAACACATTTATAAACTTTGGAAATGCCCAATAACTGATAGAAACTATACCCCAAAAAGTCATAATAATGATTTTTTGGAACTTTCTAAACATTGTATCACAGAGGGAATAATGTATTTTTCCTATTTAAGAAATTCAAGAAAATCTAAGAAATTTCAAGAAATTTGCAAGAAAATAATTTTTTACTGTGTTGGAATTAAACCATGATACAGATGGAGAGAAAAGTGGACGGATAGACAGACAGACGAGGACCTGACCAACGAAACATACAAAAGGCACATCTACAGACTACATTCTATATTGGACAGAAGTTTTGTCGACCTGCCTTCAGTAGTTCTCAAGATATGGGAGTCCGGGAAAAGAGGACAGACAGACGAGTCCGGGGAAAAGAGGACGGACAGACGGGTGACAAAAATACCTCTTAACCCAATCGGGCAGAGGGGTAAAAATGAGATATTACATACAAAAGTATATTTTCAGTTATCATAGAAACCACTATTTGTTATATGCTCCGATTAATAATGGGGCACTAAGTAATTCAGGTTCTTGAATAACAGCATCTCAAAGTAATTATGCCAGTTGCGCAAATTGCAACACCGAGAGAGAAGGTTGGTGATGATCATCACAGGCATAGTCCATGGGTGTAAAATAATACCTGGCCTTCATAGCTCAGTCGGGATGGTAGAGCATCGGCGCAATAAGCCAGGGTCATAGGTTCGAATCCCGCCGACAACCGATTTATTCTTTCTCTCTCAAAAATCATTTCATATGTATATATGCTCAGCGGCGGGCTATACGCCACACCAAATATCATTTCTTCATAATAAAGCCAGTTGCGCACATTGCAACAGCGAGAGAGAAGGTTGGTCATCACAAGGACAATCCACAGGTGTAATATCTACATCGCCATAGCTCAGTCGGCAGAGCATCTGCGCTATAAGCCGGGGTCGTGGATTTTAATCTCGCTGAAGACCAATTTATTCTTTCTGTCTCAAAAATCATTTCATATTTATATATACACAGTGACGGGCTATACGCCATACCAAATATCATTTCTTCGTCTCAAAGTATGCATTTGTGTAAAATCGTTGATTTTGAAGTGAAAACTGTTATACAAGAACCTGAAGATCCAGTGTCCCATAATTACTCTGTGCATATACAAGATAGAATTTTCACTAAACGGGTAAGGGCTGTTCCA
The DNA here is from genome assembly GCA_036873755.1 of Hanleya hanleyi. Taxonomy (NCBI): domain Eukaryota; kingdom Metazoa; phylum Mollusca; class Polyplacophora; order Lepidopleurida; family Hanleyidae; genus Hanleya; species Hanleya hanleyi. The sequence continues at coordinate 60,953 of JAVTVY010026270.1, read as the reverse complement.
GAAAAAAAATACATGGGGGGAGACGGAAGGCACTTGATATATTTTTCTGTGAGTGGTCCTTTTATTACGAATTGTATTTCTGTGGGTGGTTGTAGATTATAGTAAACTACTTCTGTTGGTAGTGGGTGTCGATGTCAAAAATTTATTTCTATGGGTGGTGGGATCTTACCAAATTGACGCATGACTTTCGATGCAACGGAATCTTTGTTTCGTTTTCTGTCGTGTTGAACGGTGTATTGGATTTTCTAGCACCATCTATTGGTGAGTGGTGACAAGGCGGCAAGAGTTGTCTCCCATACCAGTTCGCGACCATTCGGCTGTTTTCTGAAGTTTGCTGATTTCCGAAGTTTGCCGATCCTTGTACATGTACTTCCGCCAAATCCAACTGCGCAAAAATGGATGTTCATCTGTTCTTGCAAAATTTGAATTTGGGTCAGTATTGGCCCAAATTTGAACAGATGGGGTATGATGATTTGTCACAACTTATAAATTACCGAGACATTTCTATGGGTGGTGGGTTGTACAAGAGTAATAACCTTTCTATGAGTGGTGGTCTTTGAAGATTAACAATTTCTATGGGTAGTGGCTCCTGGAGACCTAACATTTCTATAGGTGGTGGGTAAAATGCCTTCCGCCCCCCCCCCCCATGTATTTTTTTCTGGAACAGCCCTAATGAAAATAACTGATAAAGGTACCGTATTTCTTCTATTTTTTCAAACACTAATTTTTCGAAACATGTGATTTTTTCCAATCTCAAAAGCTAAATTCACTTCTAAATATTTCGAACATTGATCAAACTCTCAACATTTGCCTTCTAATTTCGAACATGTGCGATATTGAAAGCCCCTTTGAAAGAAGTGCACTTGTCCTCTATAACACAACCCTGTCCCCCCGACTTTTTTTGACAATGTTGTTTAAAAAAAACAACCTGGGAACGCAAATGAGAAATAAGAATACATGCAAAGTTATGCCTGTGAAGGAAGTTGAATGGCTGACAGAATGGCTTAGAAACCTGTAGAGTTAAACAAATGATACATCAGACTTTGTTAGCATTGTGAAACAACAATAACATGTATAGTCTGCTGACATTGTCACTGGGAAATCCGAGATCTGAATGGATTGTTTTTACTCAATATTTTCTCGAAAACAGGCTGTTTTTCCACTGAATATGTCCTCCAATGTTCGAACATTCAAGACCAATTTTGGTTAAAAAACCATTCGAAAAAATAGTAGAAATACGGTAATATTTAATTTTTAGTAATCCAAACGCACCTCATGTGGGCCAAAAACTCAATATAACATGCAATGTCCTTTCATAGACTCCCACAGCCCCAAATAACATGTTATCATGCAGTAAGCTACAGACTGCAAGTGGAAGCATCTGTTGTCAAATACAGGAAACGAGGATATTAAATAGAAAATACTAAATTCTGTTGGTCCTATCTGAATCATCAATACTGTAATGTCATACTCACTCTTTCAGGCCTTTAGGTGTGTCTACTTCAGCGTCATACAGTCTTTGTTGATTCAATTCTGTTCCTAAAATACAGAGGGGAACTTACATGTACATTAATTACATTGAACAACAACTGAGGTGAAGTCATTAATATGGCCGTTTTCTCTATTAAAATGATAAAGTGAAAGCTATAGTTGAATAATCTTTGAAAAACGAAAAATCACTATTTAAAGTTGGATCACCTCTGGCTATGTCTCTCACTACCTTAATATGGCAGTATACCAGGCCCGTACGCAGGGGGGGTCTTCGGGGGATGCGGCCATACCCCCTCCCCCCGCTCGCACAAAGTTGACTTTTGGTCCGCCCTATGGTTACGCGGTAAATTCAGGATTATTGACTTCTGCATCGACCCCGCTTCACATCAGCACGCGTTTTGAGCGTCACACAAGTTCCAGAAAAAAAACAAGTATTCACCTTGGCCTTCGGTGGAACATGAATCATTGTACTCACTTCAACGGAGTGATTGGTCTCACCGGAAAATAATTGACCAATGTTATATTTCTCGTGTATTATGTGTGTCCAACAACACAACAAAACAGTGATGATTAATAGTGAAATAAATCAGTGCTAGTATTGCTTGTAATTTTACCTGAATTAACGACCGTTGTTGTTATTTATGTTTCCCCATATGGTTCATACTTTTCAGTTATTTTCACGTTTTTGGACCCTATAAAAACAACACAGCAGCAGCTATATTAGAGCACTATTTTCCCCTTAGAAGGTGCTAGAATGCGCCAAATGAAGTCTAGAATTTTCAATTTTTTTCGGGGGAAGGGGGGGGGGGGCGGACCCCCTAGCGTGGCGCGCTTGTAGCGCGCATTGCTGGGACTCACGTTCTGCTTTATATGAAATCGCACCCCCCCCCCAACTAGAAATCCTGCGTACGGGCCTGGTATACCAAGTAATGATAGAAGAACATTAATACTGATAACCTTTTTATTCTTCTTTTGAGGAAGATCTCAAACATGCCAAAATAACAATGAAATTTTAAATCCCAACAAAGAATAATCAGATATCTTACTTCTATGTGAACCTACCAAACTGTTGACAGTGCTTTATATCAGAGACAATCAAACCTGTTCGAAAGGGAGATAACTCCAGCTTACCCACTGTCCATGGTTTGTCTTTCCCCTGACATATCCTACATGGGTCCTGGTAATGGGTCATCAGAGAGTGACTCCAACACTCTTCATCAGCTGGTGGATATATAACAAATATAGTAAATTCATATAATCAGGAAAAATCTCAGCTTTCCTAAACATCCAGCATCTAAACTTGCCAGATTTGATTGAACCGGAGGGTTTCCATAAAAAAGAGGTATGTGGAGGGGGCATGTTGGATTAGACATGCCACTAGATGTTGTCGATCATCCGTGGTCGGTTAATTTTGTTTACTATTGAGGAGATACGCTGACATATCAGAGTTTCATCTAAAAATTTTGAATAGGGGGCCTTCTATATATGTACAAGTATTTTAAAACTCTATGGGTGGTAGGTAGAATTTAGATGTGCATAACTACCCATGTGTACTTGTCTTCTTTCTGAAACCTTTGGAATAGGTGTAGGTCTATCTGCATGAAGATTTAGAGCAGATACATGTGGATTTATGTTCTAATGAATAAACTGGTGTAAAATTAAACTCACTCGAGGACTCATTGTCAAAATTAAGATCTCCACATAAGACATCAAAGGCCACACAGTCAGCTGAACTGTTATTGTCAGGGGAAGTCTGGTTCTGCTGTCTGAACTCTGCTAACCAGTCCTGGATCGAATTTAACTGGCTCTTACGTACAGAACAGCTATCTGTGAATGGAAATATAATACACAGAAATATAGTAATATGATAGGGAGATAGAGTGAAAGAACAAGATTTGGCTGCAATCATAAATGTAATTCAACATAAAAACCAGACTTACGTGGAGATGAATACATATTCTAAGTTGACTTACCTTCCTCAGACTGTAGATGTGTGACTGTCATGGAGATGAATACATACAGTTCTAATCTGACTTTACATTCTACAGATCTATGGTAGATGTGTCATGGAGATGAATACATGTTCTAATCTGACTTTACATTCTACAGATGGTAGATGTGGCATGGAGATGAATACATGTTCTAATCTGACTTTACATTCTACAGATCTATGGTAGATGTGTCATGGAGATGAATACATGTTCTAATCTGACTTTACATTCTACAGATGGTCGATGTGTCATGGAGATGAATACATACAGTTCTAATCTGACTTTACACTCTACAGATCTATGGTAGATGTGTCATGGAGATGAATACATGTTCTAATCTGACTTTACATTCTACAGATGGTAGATGTGTCATGGAGATGAATACATGTTCTAAGTTGATTTACCTTCCTCAGACTGTAGATGTGTGACTGTCATGGAGATGAATACATACAGTTCTAATCTGACTTTACATTCTACAGATCTATGGTAGATGTGTCATGGAGATGAATACATGTTCTAATCTGACTTTACATTCCACAGATGGTAGATGTGTCATGGAGATGAATACATGTTCTAAGTTGACTTACCTTCCTCAGACTGTAGATGTGTGACTGTCATGGAGATGAATACATACAGTTCTAATCTGACTTTACATTCTACAGATCTATGGTAGATGTGTCATGGAGATGAATACATGTTCTAATCTGACTTTACATTCTACAGATGGTAGATGTGTCATGGAGATGAATACATGTTCTAATCTGACTTTACATTCTACAGATCTATGATAGATGTGTCATGGAGATGAATACATGTTCTAATCTGACTTTACATTCTACAGATGGTAGATGTGTCATGGAGATGAATACATACAGTTCTAATCGGACTTTACACTCTACAGATCTATGGTAGATGTGTCATGGAGATGAATACATGTTCTAATCTGACTTTACATTCTACAGATGGCAGATGTGTCATGGAGATGAATACATGTTCTAAGTTGATTTACCTTCCTCAGACTGTAGATGTGTGACTGTCATGGAGATGAATACATACAGTTCTAATCTGACTTTACATTCTACAGATCTATGGTAGATGTGTCATGGAGATGAATACATGTTCTAATCTGACTTTACATTCCACAGATGGTAGATGTGTCATGGAGATGAATACATACAGTTCTACGTTGACTTACTTTTCCCAGACTGTAGATGTGTCATGGAGATGAATACATACAGTTGTAAGTTGACTTACTTTTCCCAGGCTGTAGATGTGTCATGGAGATGAATACATACAGTTCTAAGTTCACTTACTTTTCCCAGACTGTAGATGTGTCATGGAGATGAATACATACAGTTCTAAGTTGACTTACTTTTCCCAGACTGTAGATGAGTCATGGAGATGAATACATACAGTTCTAAGTTGACTTACTTTTCCCAGGCTGTAGATGTGTCATGGAGATGAATACATACAGTTCTAAGTTGACTTACTTTTCCCAGACTGTAGATGTGTCATGGAGATGAATACATACAGTTCTAACTTGATTTACTTTCCCCAGGCTGTAGATGTGTCATGGAGATGAATACATACAGTTCTAAGTTGACTTACTTTCCCCAGGCTGTAGATGTGTCATGGAGATGAATACATACAGTTCTAAGTTCACTTACTTTCCCCAGGCTGTAGATGTGTCATGGAGATGAATAGACATATTCAGTTCTAAGTCAACTTACTCTCACCAGACTACAGATGTGTCATGGAGATTAATATATAGTTCAGTTCCACGTTGACTTACTTTTTCCAGACTGTAGATGTGTCATGGAGATGAATACATACAGTTCTAAGTTGACTTACTTTCCCCAGGCTGTAGATGTGTCATGGAGATGAATACATACAGTTCTAAGTTGACTTACTTTCCCCAGGCTGTAGATGTGTCATGGAGATGAATACATACAGTTCTGAGTTGACTTACTTTTCCCAGACTGTAGATGTGTCATGGAGATGAATACATACAGTTCTAACTTGATTTACTTTCCCCAGGCTGTAGATGTGTCATGGAGATGAATACATACAGTTCTAAGTTGACTTACTTTCCCCAGGCTGTAGATGTGTCATGGAGATGAATACATACAGTTCTGAGTTGACTTACTTTTCCCAGACTGTAGATGTGTCATGGAGATGAATACATACAGTTCTAACTTGATTTACTTTCCCCAGGCTGTAGATGTGTCATGGAGATGAATACATACAGTTCTAAGTTGACTTACTTTCCCCAGGCTGTAGATGTGTCATGGAGATGAATACATACAGTTCTAAGTTCACTGACTTTTCCCAGGCTGTAGATGTGTCATGGAGATGAATACATACAGTTCTAAGTTGACTTACTTTTCCCAGGCTGTAGATGTGTCATGGAGATGAATACATACAGTTCTAAGTTCACTTACTTTTCCCAGACTGTAGATGTGTCATGGAGATGAATACATACAGTTCTAAATTGACTTACTTTTCCCAGACTGTAGATGAGTCATGGAGATGAATACATACAGTTCTAAGTTGACTTATTTTTCCCAGACTGTAGATGTGTCATGGAGATGAATACATACAGTTCTAAGTTGACTTACTTTTCCCAGACTGTAGATGAGTCATGGAGATGAATACATACAGTTCTAATCTGACTTTATATTCTACAGATCTATGGTAGATGTGTCATGGAGATGAATACATGTTCTAATCTGACTTTACATTCCACAGATGGTAGATGTGTCATGGAGATGAATACATACAGTTCTACGTTGACTTACTTTTCCCAGACTGTAGATGTGTCATGGAGATGAATACATACAGTTGTAAGTTGACTTACTTTTCCCAGGCTGTAGATGTGTCATGGAGATGAATACATACAGTTCTAAGTTCACTTACTTTTCTCAGACTGTAGATGTGTCATGGAGATGAATACATACAGTTCTAAGTTGACTTACTTTTCCCAGACTGTAGATGAGTCATGGAGATGAATACATACAGTTCTAAGTTGACTTACTTTTCCCAGACTGTAGATGTGTCATGGAGATGAATACATACAGTTCTAAGTTGATTTACTTTTCCCAGGCTGTAGATGTGTCATGGAGATGAATACATACAGTTCTAAGTTCACTTACTTTTCCCAGACTGTAGATGTGTCATGGAGATGAATACATACAGTTCTAAGTTGACTTACTTTTCCCAGGCTGTAGATGTGTCATGGAGATGAATACATACAGTTCTAAGTTGACTTACTTTTCCCAGACTGTAGATGTGTCATGGAGATGAATACATACAGTTCTAACTTGATTTACTTTCCCCAGGCTGTAGATGTGTCATGGAGATGAATACATACAGTTCTAAGTTGACTTACTTTCCCCAGGCTGTAGATGTGTCATGGAGATGAATACATACAGTTCTAAGTTCACTTACTTTCCCCAGGCTGTAGATGTGTCATGGAGATGAATACATACAGTTCTAACTTGATTTACTTTTCCCAGGCTGTAGATGTGTCATGGAGATGAATACATACAGTTCTAAGTTGACTTACTTTCCCCAGGCTGTAGATGTGTCATGGAGATGAATAGACATATTCAGTTCTAAGTCAACTTACTCTCACAGGCTCCTTAGATGTGTCATGGAGATGAATAGACATATTCAGTTCTAAGTCAACTTACTCTCACCAGACTACAGATGTGTCATGGGTTAATATATAGTTCAGTTCCACGTTGACTTACTTTTTGAGCTGTAGATGTGTCATGGAGATGAATACATACAGTTCTAAGTTGACTTACTTTCCCCAGGCCAGATGTGTCATGGAGATGAATACATACAGTTCTAAGTTGACTTACTTTCCCCAGGCTTGTAGATGTGTCATGGAGATGAATACATGCAGTTCTGGAGTTGACACTTTTCCCAGACTGTAGATGTGTCATGGAGATGAATGCATACAGTTCTAACTTGAATTTACTTTCCCCAGGCTGTAGATGTGTCATGGAGATGAATACATACAGTTCTAAGTTGACTTACTTTCCCCAGGCTGTAGATGTGTCATGGAGATGAATACATACAGTTCTGAGTTGACTTACTTTTCCCAGACTGTAGATGTGTCATGGAGATGAATACATACAGTTCTAACTTGATTTACTTTCCCCAGGCTGTAGATGTGTCATGGAGATGAATACATACAGTTCTAAGTTGACTTACTTTCCCCAGGCTGTAGATGTGTCATGGAGATGAATACATACAGTTCTAAGTTCACTGACTTTTCCCAGGCTGTAGATGTGTCATGGAGATGAATACATACAGTTCTAAGTTGACTTACTTTTCCCAGGCTGTAGATGTGTCATGGAGATGAATACATACAGTTCTAAGTTCACTTACTTTTCCCAGACTGTAGATGTGTCATGGAGATGAATACATACAGTTCTAAATTGACTTACTTTTCCCAGACTGTAGATGAGTCATGGAGATGAATACATACAGTTCTAAGTTGACTTATTTTTCCCAGACTGTAGATGTGTCATGGAGATGAATACATACAGTTCTAAGTTGACTTACTTTTCCCAGACTGTAGATGAGTCATGGAGATGAATACATACAGTTCTAATCTGACTTTACATTCTACAGATCTATGGTAGATGTGTCATGGAGATGAATACATGTTCTAATCTGACTTTACATTCCACAGATGGTAGATGTGTCATGGAGATGAATACATACAGTTCTACGTTGACTTACTTTTCCCAGACTGTAGATGTGTCATGGAGATGAATACATACAGTTGTAAGTTGACTTACTTTTCCCAGGCTGTAGATGTGTCATGGAGATGAATACATACAGTTCTAAGTTCACTTACTTTTCTCAGACTGTAGATGTGTCATGGAGATGAATACATACAGTTCTAAGTTGACTTACTTTTCCCAGACTGTAGATGAGTCATGGAGATGAATACATACAGTTCTAAGTTGACTTACTTTTCCCAGACTGTAGATGTGTCATGGAGATGAATACATACAGTTCTAAGTTGACTTACTTTTCCCAGGCTGTAGATGTGTCATGGAGATGAATACATACAGTTCTAACTTGATTTACTTTCCCCAGGCTGTAGATGTGTCATGGAGATGAATACATACAGTTCTAAGTTGACTTACTTTCCCCAGGCTGTAGATGTGTCATGGAGATGAATACATACAGTTCTAAGTTCACTTACTTTCCCCAGGCTGTAGATGTGTCATGGAGATGAATACATACAGTTCTGAGTTGACTTACTTTTCCCAGACTGTAGATGTGTCATGGAGATGAATACATACAGTTCTAACTTGATTTACTTTCCCCAGGCTGTAGATGTGTCATGGAGATGAATACATACAGTTCTAAGTTGACTTACTTTCCCCAGGCTGTAGATGTGTCATGGAGATGAATACATACAGTTCTAAGTTGACTTACTTTTCCCAGGCTGTAGATGTGTCATGGAGATGAATACATACAGTTCTAAGTTGACTTACTTTCCCCAGGCTGTAGATGTGTCATGGAGATGAATACATACAGTTCTGAGTTGACTTACTTTTCCCAGACTGTAGATGTGTCATGGAGATGAATACATACAGTTCTAACTTGATTTACTTTTCCCAGGCTGTAGATGTGTCATGGAGATGAATACATACAGTTCTGAGTTGACTTACTTTTCCCAGACTGTAGATGTGTCATGGAGATGAATACATACAGTTCTAACTTGATTTACTTTCCCCAGGCTGTAGATGTGTCATGGAGATGAATACATACAGTTCTAAGTTGACTTACTTTCCCCAGGCTGTAGATGTGTCATGGAGATGAATACATACAGTTCTAAGTTGACTTACTTTTCCCAGGCTGTAGATGTGTCATGGAGATGAATACATACAGTTCTAAGTTGACTTACTTTCCCCAGGCTGTAGATGTGTCATGGAGATGAATACATACAGTTCTAACTTGATTTACTTTTCCCAGGCTGTAGATGTGTCATGGAGATGAATACATACAGTTCTAAGTTGACTTACTTTCCCCAGGCTGTAGATGTGTCATGGAGATGAATAGATATATTCAGTTCTAAGTCAACTTACTCTCACCAGACTACAGATGTGTCATGGAGATTAATATATAGTTCAGTTCCAAGTTGACTTACTTTCCACAGACCATAGACCTATGTGTCATGAAGATGAAAACTTACAGTTCTAAGTTGACTTACATTTCCAAGGCAGACTGTAGATGTGTCATGGTGATGAAAACATACAGATCTAAGATGACTTACTTTCCCCAGACTGTAGATGTGTCATGGAGATGAATGCAATGATCCCTCGGCCCCGACCTTGGCGCTCGCGTAGTCGAACCTACAACACACAATTTCACCATGTTCATTTCACATGTTTGGGAGCCAATAAAAGGCCAGCATGTACTTTCGGTTAAATTTTCAAGTGACTAAATTAATTGATGGAGCCCATATACCGAAAAAAATATGAAAGACTTCTATTTGACATAACCAGTCTATGGGCTCCATATGAGTAACTGTCTGCATGAACATTTTGAAATGCTGCAGGCATATATACAGCCAAATGTAGTGTTAATAAACATCATAAATATTTGAGAAGTGAATATGTAGTGCCATACATGTATGATGCTGATACAGACGGGCTGCATGTAGAGCATAGAGTGCATGTAGAGCATAGAGGAGAGGAGTTCCCTTCATTGAGAAAAACAGATCAGGAAAACTTTGGTGTGTAACATAGCCCACAATACTTCATCCATGTGACATCGCATGCAGAGTTCTTACCGGAGAACAGGCATGGCGGAGCCGGGGGAGCTACGGGGGCTGAAGCCCTCCCAATAATTTGGCCAACTTTTCTAAAATTCATATGATGTCAATGCAAAAATACTTCAATGAACACATATTTTCGAAATGAATAGTAAAATGAATTGTCTTCTTCGCATATCTATAGCATAACTAAAACTATTTACAACTGTCCAGCATTAGTAGGCCAGCCAAAGCTCTAGATTTTTTTTACCGGCATTGTTTAGTAATTTTTAGGCTTACCAAAGGTTAATAGTGTTATACCATATAAAAGATGGTAGAGATAAATGATTAAATCCTCACACCATGTACCGTATGCCACTAATTACTAAGACGAAATCTCCTGGACATTTCGTATATCAGCAAAGATAAAATACTTTTATTTGATTGTTCAGACTTGCATTCATCAAAATTTAAAGAAAATGGTCAAGAATAGAAAATACCCTGCGTGTCCATGCCATGGGAGTTCCAAATCCTCGCTCAGTCAAGAAGTTACCGAAACTCAATGCAAATAATTATAAGTCCTTGGTAGTGAAGTGCCCAAATACAAGCTGTCGGTTTTCATTGTTCACAAACTCATTGGCAATTTCGATCAGCTTGATGGACTCTGTGAGATTCTTGACAATGAATATTTAAAAAATGTTGGGAAAACAGGCAACACAAATAGAGTTTACACGGGCGAGGATTTCTTGTTTTATCGCTCGGAAATACGCTAGAACGCCTCTCCGGCCATCTAAGACCCCCTGGAGCTTCCGGGGCCTAGGCGGCCCCTGGACCCTCACCTAATTGTGCTGCGATAGTAGCCCCCCAATCATGAATTGCTTCCGCCCTGCCTGGAGAAGAATGTAAGGAATATTTATAAGCTTACCTTGATCATGAGTAATCCTTTGGCACTTAATAAATCCTCATGTTGACAGTTTTTGAAATGTCGGAATACTGCATCTTCAATTGGAAATCGACTAGCAAAGAGAAGTCCACTGTTCAACAGTGAACAGCTGAGTTTCTGTTCATGGCATTTCAGGCTATACTTGCCCACGTCATAAAGAATAAAAGGAAATTGATGATGGAGTTTCTGAACGACCGCGTTACCAGCTCTTTGGTCATATACCTCCTGAAGGCACAAGAAGTCAACGTCTGGCGGGAATGTGTCAGAAACAAAGTGACAAAATATGTCCTCATGAGAAAGGAATGAACTAGATGCACTTGAACTGTTTCTCACGCTACGGTTATTTGAGCAACGTCTTTGGCTTGTCGACCCCGAACCAACGCCGGATTCTCCGCTGGCGCTTGCCGAGAGTCTGTTAGAATTATTCCTACTTCTGCTCTGGCTCTCACTCCTTACACGGTGTTCCTTACACGTCACATGCGAGTTGTTCTCCTCGGGCTGTATATTGATCTGAAGGTTGTGATCTAAGACCAAACCTTGATGTACTTGTGGAATGACAATACTGACGTCTCTGGAGCACACAGCAGCGCCCTCTGCAGGAGGGCTATGATCGCAGACTGCAGGACCAGACAGGAAGGACAGTTTTCTACTAATGTCGGGATGATGTGGGGCCTCGTCAACAGGCAGTCCGTGTACACTCAGATGTGCACCACCACTTTCTCTATGAGATCGTGAAGCGTCTTTTACCCATGGACCCTCCTCGTGAACTGATATGCCATTCAAAATGTCTGCCGCCGCAGCACCAAGTCCTTCAGTAGCCTGTAACTGTGAATCAAGAGTCTTGTTGATGAGCAAAGGGGAAACTTCGCCTCTTTGTGGAAATTTTCCATTTTGTACCGCAGGAGACAAATTCCCTGACCTATCCAGATCTGATGAATTTCCAGAGTCCTTCAGGTCAAAGACGCTTTCATCTCTGAAAATGTCACTGGTCACATTGTTCTGCGTGAGAATTGTGGAGATTTTACTCGCCCTTTTGTTTGTGTCGGCTAAATTGTTTGTCCTCGAGAGGGCCTCCGGAAGAAGACAAACGTTCATAGTGGCTAAAACGAAGGGTTCCTGGAGCAAGTCATCAGTATGGAGCTGTCTGGTCTCAATGCCTGGGTCATGGGAGTAAATGTATGGATGTCGACAGCTCTGACAGGGCAGCCATAAGATGGCCCCCACCAGCGCTAACGGTAATGTGACGACCACCAAGGCCAGAAGGAATGGGATGATGAAGGTGAGGAGGAGTGGTCTCTCGTAACAAGGTTCCTCCTCCCGGCGACCAATCTCCTTGGATGTCAGGAAGAAACATGACAGCAGCATGTTCACAGACCAATAGAATGGGAACATGAGATGCCAGCCAATGAAGCTGAGGATGAATCCACATGCTGAACAGTACGGGCGCTGGTGTAAGGGCATCGCCAAAGTGGTCCAACCTGAAACACACCAACAACTGAACAATGAATATAGTTATAATACATTATGGATGCGATGTACTAACAAACATCACAAATAAAAAAGATGTATTAAACATATGAAATGTTACAGAAACACCAAAGCATCACAGAATTAATTCTACCAAAAGGAAAGGATTTGTTTGGTTCATTCATAATACATGCGCTGAAAGCAATGCATTCATGAGACAACAACAATGAAGTTGATGTTACCGCTCATACGGTACATGACAGCACGCTGTTACAAAAAAAATGTATCAATTGTGGTGATGCAACAATAACTGGAAGAAGTCCCGGCCATGGTGCTTTGGAGTTTCAAAACATATCCATTGAACGAACACGATCTGTTTCAGTTCTACTGCATCATGTTACGCACAACATGTTCTGAATTCCCTCAATGGCCTCATGCATCAAATGATACTGCATACACTTCAACAAAATCCATTTGTGAAAGCATGAAAACAAATCATTTACCTAACATATAAGTCTAATTCATAAGTTGAACCAATTAGTAGACAAGTAACGTATAGACATGATAGAGTAAATATGATGATGACAGAAACATTTCTATATCTACATTATCTATATACAATGTACACATCAGCTGAGGTGTAAAACTGCTGATGCATGAACAATTAATACATCAAACTGAAGCTTCACATAAGTAATATATATAAACATGATAAAAACGCTATGTATTTTCATATAAAAATAGAAGCCTATTAAACATTAGCAGATCGATAAGGAAGTGGTTGTTAATTCCAGTTGAACATGTTTCACCTACATGTACATCATTCCTAAACATGTACATAAATTAGTCTCTATGCTAAAGTATCTAATAATTATATAGTTCACTTCAAAACACATGTTAGAAGCAGGTTCCAACAAATATTCTCACGGTAGTTGAATTGTTCAAACTGTTCACAATTGGGTTGATCTTGAAGATGTTTGTAACCTTGGTAACAGAAAGTGTCCAGTCCTTCAGCCCAAGTGTTTATTTACTTGAGTTGGAAGGTGGACCAAAAGCAGTTCTAAGCAAATGAACAAGAAGTCTGTAACATTAAATTAGACTAGCTGGATGGCACTGACACTTGTTACTACAACACTAGATTCTCTACACATGGAAGATAAGATGTGGAATCGACAAGCAGGGGATCATGGGTGAGACTAATTATGTACATTTCAGAGGTTGGGTATTTGAATTCCAGCATCAGTTCATTTCCTCGCTCGATGCATAACTTGATTAGGTGGTGGCCAGTACATTCCAGCTAGTCTAATCTAAGGTTAAAGACTTTTATTTAATATACTTCTGATAAAAGTTATTGAATTATCAGCATGATCAGAGACCTTACTCCTTAGTCTGTATACACGTATGAGTATCATACTGGTATTGTGACAATGTACATCAGGAGCCTGATATGTTAAGTATGAGATGAGAACATGCGAGTCTCATGTACATCTACATTCTACACATACAGTTATGTTATGTAAATCACTTAAAACTTTCTTAATTAAGAAAAACAATGTACTGACTTATAACGGAGTAAATGATAAAGCAAAGATATCTGCATGAAAAGGATTAATAATATAGGTTTGCTTATTTTTCCAAATTCTGCAGAAAATGTTTATTTCTCTCATCGAAGAAAACTTTTCTTGAGCACCACACGAGATAAATATTCTTAGATTTTCTTATTTCATAACTTTTGCCCAAGAAACAATTTCTTACATAGCAAATATAGTTTCTTAGCTAATAATTTTTAATAATTTCCCAGATCAGTATGGGCTGGATCATAAACTCTGTACGTCTTACATCTGTTTTGTAGTGTTGAACTGTTCATGGAAATATAATATTTATAAAAAATATAATAGATTGAAAGCCTGCATGCTTTTCTTTTTTTAAATTTTATTTCATTTTTTATTTTTTTACTAATTTGGATGGAGCACCTTTGTGGAGTAACTAAAAAGTAAAGCCAGTTTTGGTAGAACAACAACCTACAAGTACACCAAGAATAATAGAACTATATTTAGAGCATTTAGTATGTTTTAGACACTGTGATTATGTGTACTACAAATATGATAAGAAAGCTCGGTTAATTAGCTGCTGGGCAAACACTCGGAACAGGAAATAGCTTTGCCAATCAATAATTCATCAGTCACACTATTATGCACTTTTTGCTCATTTAATTCACTTCATATTAGTAATCTGGTTATTATAGAGCACCTGCGAACCTGTTAAACTTGATATATAGTAGCACTTAACATTTAACCTAATGACAGTCTTCAAGGAATCTTTCTTAACAAGTCCATAAGGACACAGTCACACAAACCATCAAGCCTCAGGTGGATTAATAACATTTTAGCTGCTGGAATTATTTATGTTTTTTTTTTAAACTTATTTTGTCACCTGAATTCTGCAGGTGTTCCTTCAACAGCAGGTCACACTGGCAGACAAGAACAAAGAAGAGGACTTCAAATAAGCTATCATAGGAGGACCTTAGTGATTGGTTGTCATTGTTTGATGATGAATTATCAACAATGATTCCCTTTTCTGTGTTTTCTTCTAAATATTGGAACTGAGTGTCATTCTGTACAAGGAAATCCAAACAAACTGCATTACTGGAATCCGCAACATAATTGTATGGCAAGCCAAAGTGCATCGGAAATTCAGTGACAATTTTCGATATCGGAAATAGAATTTCCCATATATCGGGAATTCAATTTCCGATATCGGAAATAGAATTTCCCATATCGGAAATTGTCACCGAATTTCCGATATCGGAAATGAAAGCTCTGGAAGCTTTACAAAACCTAGGGGTGCATTCCACACCTAAATCTGAATCTGAATCTGAAACTTAAATGATGTGCGGCTAAAAACAGGCATGGGTTCGGATCTTCGGCCATAAATAGCTGTAAAATCTTTTAACAAAAATCTTGTAAACGTATATATTTTCTAAATGGGCACACTCGTGCCATTATTTCAGGAGGCTTGTGAGCTATTGAAATTGAAAACGAAAGACGTGCAATCCTCCTTAACCCTTCAACTCCATAAAATATTTGAAAATGTGTCAAATTCTACCCGCAACCCAGTGAAAACGTATGAAATGATTTTCTTTTTATGTATGTTAAAGTGTTTCCCGTCCAAAGCACAATATAAAATGGCGAAAAAAACGGGGTCGACCTACTCGTTTTTTGTAAAATTTTATCGCCATAAAGGAATCATCATTTTCGCTTCCCGAAATTTTGGTTCGCCAGATATTCAATTTCGGACACGATTAACTCTGTAGTGGCGAGTGGGTGCGATCAACAAGCAATTGTTATATCCTCGTTTGGAGAAATGGTTACGTCCAGCAGGGTGATACTTTAGATATCAGTTGGTAGAAAGGTAAGAAGAATTACCTTGCTGTCAAAATCGGGCGACCTTCCTTATTATAAAATTAGGGAGGGACCACTTTGTACAAAACCGTGGCAAGTGCACCATAGAGTTGCAATTCCCGATATCGAAAATTGAATTTCCGATATCGGGAATTGAATTTCCGATATCGAGAATTGAATTTCCGATATCGGGAATTGTCCCCGAATTTCCGATATCGGAAATTGCAATTCCCGATATCGGAAATTCAATTTCCGATATCGAAAATTCTAATTTCCGATATCGGAAATTCAATTTCCGATATCGAGAATTCAATTTTCGATATCGGAAATTGAAGGTCATGAATTTCCGATATCGGAAATTTTAATTCCGATATCGGGAATTCAATTTCCGATATCGGAAATTCTCGAATAAAAAGCACTTTGGCTTGCCATATAATTGCGGCACACAAATTTTGATTGACATTTTGGCGCACAAAATTTCAGCACAATGTGAAGGGTACTTAGGACATTTCTGCATGCAACATTTTGGCAACCTTTTTTTTTCCACATCTGCAGTTAGCAATTTATGCCATTATAAAAGGACCTTTTAATGGGGCAAAAAGCTATATTCCAGTGAAACCTGTGAATACTCGGTATTACCAACCAAACTCTAAATACTGACATTATCTAGGTTCCCAATACTTAAAGAAAAGGTATTTTGAACCTTGATAAACCAGAACCCTATCAAAACCGAACCTATAATCTGGTCCCAAGCATGGTCAGTTTACAGAGGTTTCACTGTACTTGACTATTGTCATCTCAGACAGTCACTGACTTTTGTCATCTCAGGTAGTAATGGACTACGGTCATCTCAGATAATCATTGACCTGTCATCTCAGATAGTCATGGACCATTGTCATCTCAGATAGTCATTGACTTTCGTCATCTCAGATAGTAATGGACTACGGTCATCTCAGATATTGTCATTGACTTTTGTCATCTTAGATAGTAATGGACTATGGTCATCTCAGATAATCATTGACCTGTCATCTTAGATAGTCATGGTCTATTGTCATCTCAGATAGTCATGGGCTATGGTCATCTCAGATAGTCATGGTCTATTGTCATCTCAGATAGTCATGGACTATTGTCATCTCAGATAGTCATGGTCTATTGTCATCTCAGATAGTCATGGGCTATGATCATCTCAGATAGTCATGGTCTATTGTCATCTCAGTTAGTCATGGGCTATGGTCATCTCAGATAGTCATGGACTATGCTCATCTCAGATAGTCATGGGCTATTGTCATCTCAGATAGTCATGGTCTATTGTCATCTCAGATAGTCATGGACTATGGTCATCTCAGATAGTCATGGACTACGGTCATCTCAGATAGTCATGGGCTATTGTCATCTCAGATAGTCATGGATTATGGTCATCTCAGATAGTCATGGGCTATTGTCATCTCAGATAGTCAGGGCTATTGTCATCTCAGATAGTCATGGACTATGGTCATCTCAGATAGTCATGGGCTATGGTCATCTCAGATAGTCATGGTCTATTGTCATCTCAGATAGTCACGGACTATGGTCATATCAGATAGTCATGGACTATGGTCATCTCAGATAGTCATGGACTATGGTCATCTCAGATAGTCATGGACTATGGTCATATCAGATAGTCATGGACTATGGTCATCTCAGATAGTCATGGGCTATTGTCATCTCAGATAGTCATGGACTATGGTCATATCAGATAGTCATGGACTATGGTCATCTCAGATAGTCATGGACTATGGTCATCTCAGATAGTAATGGACTACGGTCATCTCAGATATTGTCATTGACTTTTGTCATCTTAGATAGTAATGGACTATGGTCATCTCAGATAATCATTGACCTGTCATCTTAGATAGTCATGGTCTATTGTCATCTCAGATAGTCATGGGCTATGGTAATCTCAGATAGTCATGGTCTATTGTCATCTCAGATAGTCATGGACTATTGTCATCTCAGATAGTCATGGTCTATTGTCATCTCAGATAGTTATGGGCTATTGTCATCTCAGATAGTCAGGGTCTATTGTCATCTCAGATAGTCATGGACTATTGTCATCTCAGATAGTCATGGTCTATTGTCATCTCAGATAGTCATGGGCTATGGTCATCTCAGATAGTCATGGACTATGGTCATATCAGATAGTCATGGACTATGGTCATCTCAGATAGTCATGGACTATGGTCATCTCAGATAGTCATGGACTATGGTCATCTCAGATAGTCATGGACTATGGTCATATCAGATAGTCATGGACTATGGTCATCTCAGATAGTCATGGGCTATTGTCATCTCAGATAGTCATGGACTATGGTCATATCAGATAGTCATGGGCTATTGTCATCTCAGATAGTCATGGTCTATTGTCATCTCAGATAGTCATGGGCTATGGTCATCTCAGATAGTCATGGACTATTGTCATCTCAGATAGTCATGGACCGTGGTCATTGCAGATAATCATGGGCTATTGTCATCTCAGATAGTCATGGGCTATTGTCATCTCAGATAGTCATGGACCATGGTCATTGCAGATAATCATGGGCTATTGTCATCTCAGATAGTCATGGGCTATTGTCATCTCAGATAGTCATGGGCTATTGTCATCTCAGATAGTCATGGGCTATTGTCATCTCAGATAGTCATGGTCTATTGTCATCTCAGATAGTCATGGACCATGGTCATCTCAGATAGTCATGGGCTATTGTCATCTCAGATAGTGACTATTGTAAGCATTGTATTAAGAAGCCAATTCTCCAAAGTATTCTGCCCACATTCAGCCCTGAAAGTTTTACATTTGGATTGTTCCACAATATGTGCAACAGAAATTGTCCTTCACTTTTTTTTAGGTTTTTTTTTAATTGAGTTAAAAAGCAGCAAGGTGACTGAATTATTTAAGACATAATTACCATACATTAATAAAAATAGTTCTGTGGCATTGAATAAAGACTTAAGATTTGGGGTGAGGGGTAATCCATCACTTTCATCTGACAATTAATGTAGGACATCATGTACATGTATAATCTATATTAATTTTATCTATATATAAAACTGTCATTTACATAGCATCTACTGACAAGTGTCCATAATACAGCCACAAAGATGCAAGTACTTACCTGACGCTGGTAGACCTGAACAGCTGATAACACTGCTGATTCAAACTTCTGTCAAGTCTATGTAAACAGACTCAACCACAATTATCTTAATAAACCCCCATCACATATATCTAATTTTATCTTTCTCAGTACAAGGGCAGAAGGTTCATGATCTTACGGGGAAGGTATAAATAGATACATCTAGACAAGTATTAATATGACTGATGTCATTGTCCCCATTTGAATGCATCTAGCAGGCATATGTACTTACTGTACATTTAGCTAGTCTTTGTCTTTTCATTACAAAAGTTAATTATCGCTCTTTCTTGTACGATATTACGGCAACAGAGTAATAACTACTTATCCCTGTGATGGGGTGTGGGAAGGAGGGCTACCCATGGACTATAAATACATGTACCGGTACAAACACATCTGACCTGAAATATAAATCTATTTGGCTTATTAGTTTCATTTTGCATTATTATACTGAAAATTATTATGTTTTTGGAGTAGTTCTACATTTCTGGAATTATCCAGGGCCCTGAACATGCTGAAATGATTATAAATTAATAAATGGAAATAAATATGTTTTGTGCATTAACAGGTGGCTTGCATTAAAATATTAGCGCTACCAAAACAATATATGAAATGATGGTACCCTGGTGATATACATTCGCAAACACAATGCAAACAGTCGACCTGATAATGAACTCAACACATTAAATCGATCATAAATTGAATGCAGCATTTGTCTGCAGCATCTTTCATTCTCTGCATCCCTTTCATTTCCTGCACCGTTCATTGATTCTGCGAAAATTCTACATTTCCTGTTCCGAAAAACAAGACAATATACCCCGTATAAATAGGCTAATATATGGTGTAGATGAGGGGCAGCTAACGTCACAGACCAATGAAGATCGTCAACTGACATCTAGACTGCCCAGTGACACTAAATAAACACGTCTCACCTGTCAAAACCAGCCACAACAAAAGGAATCCCTATCTGCCTTTCTCAGCCCCCAAATTTCATTCGGAAGCATTCGGCTGTTTCCGATTAAAGCGATTTAACCTCGGAGTAGAAGTTACACTTCGAGTGAGTTATAATATGAACTCGTACCGGTAGTAATATTCACGCATTGAAATAACAGACGTTATCAAGAGCCCCTTGTACATTATTTACAACTCAGTATGATATTGATGCCTATGACTTAAAACGATAGGGTCTGTAGAAGAACGTTGATATTTAATGAAAGTAAAGAAGCCGATTGGTACCGGTATCGATAGATGTTCATTTGCTATTTTCTAAAACCCGGGTTATTACAGATATCAATCAATCAATAATTCTTTATTTTCAAACATGAATACATACAGAAAATGCTAAAACTAAGATACAATGTCTAGTCCAATCTCATACTCGTATCGTAATTGACTTTGTAGTACAGATTCAGATTCAGATTCGTTTATTGGCGCAAACACAAATCACATTGGTTAAGGCCAGTAACAGTATTACATGGATAGTCACACATGTCCAGCTAATCATATCGTAGTAAGTTATATCGTCTATATGGCCGAAATAGCGCTGAACGCGACGTTAAACCCAAACTCACTCACCCGTAAATGTAGTATACAATTTCAGATAAGTCATGCTGGTAACCAATCCAGGCAAACCAATATGGTAAAGCAGGGGAATACCATCTAGACGTGACGCTATGAAAAATTCGTGCGAAATGTTCGCCGATATTCTACGAGATCCCATAATAAGTCAGTTCTGCTTTTTACCACTCAGCCCATAGGGCTGTGGGGTCTTGTCGTTGCCATGTACGTACGTCAGTCCGTCCGTCAACATTTTCTTGTCCGCTGAATATCTGTAGATCTAAGAAGTCAAGCCTGACCAAACTTTGGTGAGAGCTTCCTGAATGTTCACTGATGAAATGATTAGATTTTCAGATAGCTATGATGATTTAATGATTTTTAATTATTTTTTTATTATTATTTATTGATGGTTCAGATTTTGCACTGTTATCTATACCCATCAACATGTCCTTGTCCGCTGAATATCTGCAGATCTATCAAGTCGGGCCTGACCAAACTTTGGTGAGAGCTTCCTGAATGTTGACTGATGAAATGATTAGATTTTCAGATGGCTATGATGATTTCCTGATTTTTAATTATTTTTTTATAATTTATTGATGGCTTAGCTTTTGCACTGTTATCTATGCCCATCGGGAACCCTTGGTTGCATGTTTCATTGTGACTTTTGAAGGTTCCCTGATACAAGAAAGCCTGGTTCATTCAAGATTCAAGAAAATCATTGGATGGAATTCCCCCCCCCCCCCCCCCCAAATTCCCATATATTCTGGGAGCTTACGTGATGCTACACTTGTTCAACCTATGCACCACCCTCAGGAGGATTTCCCCACCCCTGGGGCACTAAATGTTAAAGTTTGGGACTTCTTCCTATCCACAGCTTGTCAGCCTTATGTGATATGTATGAGATGCAGTGTACGTTGTTTTTTCCACACACACACATGCTGAATCACCTAAAATGTATTTCTTTATAGTAAATTAACTAACAGGTTGGTGCCATTATTTATTTCATAACTACAAGAGGAAATAACCGGTGGGGGGTTGAATGAAGGACAACATTTTTCTTCAATTTTGCTGTTAAATCATTCTATTCCACATCATATGATTTATCCTAAAACTTTTGCATGAGCCATATTTGTGTCCACACATTTAACTGGTACAACATAACGCTTCAATTTCTGTCACCAAACATCTTACTGTACATGTACATGTATGTACCTTGGAAATTATTTAAAATGAGTGATTAGGAGAGCCCATTTTTAGCCTGACTCTGGGCAATTTTGAACCAGTTTATTGCATACCTGGAACTTATCCCCCCCCCCCCAAATAATGATAATGGTGGGCCTGTGTCAATCAGAGTGTTTCTATGCCATTAACTTGTTATCACACTTGTGCAATGCATAAATTGCCACTGATAAAGCTACACTTTCTTGCATGCTGTAATCCCAGCACACCATGCACTCATGTGAAAACGAAGTCTATTATATACGGCACAGAAATCACACAAACTGTATCCGCAGGGCTGTATTCAGGGATTTTTTGCAGGTTCCGATCCCAAACTCCCAGTTCCTTTTCGTAATTCATTATTGAGGGTCCAATTTTTTTAGTGAATTTCGGCGCAAAGAGCCTGTGATCAATCACAAAACATAGGTTTATTAACATGAAATTTAATACCATCTATGCAATCGGATCGATATTGAGGCTCCCAGAAGCTTTTTCTTGGAGTATTGCCTTTCAAATTGAACAACAACAACACTTTCATTTTTTGTTTCATTTGAGTTTTGGGCACCCATACGTTTTCTGGAACTAAATTGGCTCTAGATGCAGGCCTGATCCTGCTTGACTAAAAAGAAACAGGCTGAGGGGTCCACGCACCTTTTAGGTGCTTGCCTGCAGTTCTGTCAATGATTGACGTTTAATATTAACACCTTAATTCGCACGGCACGATCTTAAATTGATATTTTTTATCGCCTAACAAAGCCAAACTTATCGGCGGGAATAATTCCCTTTGATGCCATATTTGGATATTGTTTGATAATAATGTTCATTCCACGTGCTTCCGACAACCTGAAACCATCCGGGATCATCTCTACGCAGTAAGACTGACCCTGGGATCGTGCGTATCCATTTTCAGCCTACTTTCGGCAACTTCAATGGGATATCCCACGAAATAAACACCACGTGATGTCGTCAGCCAATCAGTTAATCTCTACCGACGTAACCCCAACGCATTTGCGTACACTTCGCCATCCATAAGTCTTACCGCGTATAGATGATCCAGATGGTTACAAGTTGAACCCCAACGTAAACCACCATTTTCGAGTCATGTGCTGTTCAAAATTACAGATCTACAACACCTCTTGGATGATACGGAAGTTATTCAGAAGTGGAATGAAAAGCCTGTATTTTATCAGATTTCTAGAGTCTGTTCTCCGCCGGATGAAGACCTGTAATGCGGGGGGGCAATGGGGGGTATGCGATCGTGTGAACGTAAAAAAAAAATATCTCTAGTACGGAGAAAAAAGAAAAAAATAATCCAAATACGAAGAACGAAGAAAAGACAATTCGTGAAGAAGTCAAGTGTCTTTATTAGCTACCACGCTGTTTAATAGTGTTGTTAATGTCAGTACATACATATTGATAAATATACGGCCAGAATCTGTATCAGTAGTTAAAAATCTGTATGCCGTCAACATAATCTGGACATTATAAGTTATACCAGTGTCTTGCGTTGGTATACAGGCTGATATTTCGTCGAGAAGATAACTATTTTTACGAGCCCGAAGGGCGAGTGAAAATATTTATCTTCGAGACGAAATATCAGCCTGTATACCAACGCAAGACACTGGTATAACGAATTTATCACATTGAAGAGCTATTTTCCTGGTTGGGTTAACATATATCACCAACTTGAAAGAAGAACAGGCATATCACTCAACGACCATAACAACATGTCCTCAAGGGGAAGTGTCAATGACAAACTCTTCCTGGAGGACCATCTACACCTGTCTACCGCTGGGACTAAAGTGCTCGCAGGAAATATGATTAGTGCCATATAGAGAGGTAAATCAATGTGGTGATCGTAATCCCCATCCCAGCAGGCCCACTCCAATTGGTCCTCGCCCTTCGAGACGTATGACCCGTACCGTCGCTGACAACAACCATTACCATGCCAGAAAAGATAACCATCCACGCAGTCACGGCGGCCATGGAAATAACCATTCCCATAGCCAAGAACCCCATCTGAAGGTCCAAGACCATCATCTAGCAAGGGGGAATAACTCTTCCTGGAGCAATACCAGGCCTGACTGGAACTGCCATGACCACTATGAGACTAACAAGCAGAGAATCCGGCCTGCTAGTTTCAACTACTATGACTACTTCACCCCTGATGGCTATCACTACAGAGGTTATGATTATTAGTAGCCTGACTCATATTCCGAATGATAAAACTAATGAGATTGATAAATATAGCCCCCTGTTCTACAAGTTGTCCAAACTGACAAAAAGTGCTATTAACTGGGGTGGAACCCGTAATTGCAATATGGAACAATCGCCTGATCTAATTGATAATATGTAATAATTCATTGATTATACTATTCTTTTCTTGTAATCAAACTCAGGAATGTGGTCTTGATTCCTATATCTTATGCATTTTAATTATGCGTTTAGTCGCTAGATTTATCTAGTCAGAATATAAAATCTAGACCTGTCTGAATGTGAATATTTTAATCATTTATTTAAAATTTTAGTCAAATCTGTGTGATTAAAAACTCACTAATGTAATTTTATTATTGTAACCTAATCTGGTTGTAACTGTCCTATGTATCCAGATTTAAATGTAGGTAACCTGTAATTGCAATATGGAACAATTGAATTTCCTGATCTAATTGATAATATGTAATCATTGATTATACATGTACTATTCTTTTCTGGTAATCAAATTCAGGAATGTGGTCTTGAATCCTATATCTTGTGCATTTTTATTATGCGCTTAGTCGCTGGACTTGCCTAGTCAGAATTTAAAATCTAGACTGGTCTGAATGTGAATATTTTAATTATTTATCTAAAATTTAAGTCAAATCTGTGTGATAAAAAACTCACTAATGTAATTTTACCATTGTAATCTAGTCTGGTAATTGTCCTATCTCCTGATCTAATTGATAATATGTAATAATTCATTGATCATACTATTGATTTCTTGTAATCAAATTCAGGAATGTGGTTTTGATTCCTATATCTTATGCATTTTAATTATGCGCTTAGTTGCTTGTCTTACCTATTCGGAGTAAAAACTCTAGACCTGTCTGAATATGAATATTTTAATTATTTATCAAAATTTTAGTCAAATCTGCGTGATAAAAGATTGTCTAATGTAATTTTATTATTGTAATCTAATGTATGTAATTTTGTGATTGATGAACAACCAGAGATTTATCCTAACATGTTAAGGAGTTCTAGCTGTGATCTTTGAATTTAATCCTTGTTAAATTACTGACACTCGATCGTCTCTATGTGCCATAATGATGAATTTATGTATGTGTATTGTACATGTAATTCGAATTTCAACCCACTCTTAAATGGTGTTATACTGAACAAGGTATTACCTTCTTAAAACCCATTATGTATCTGAAGATATTATTGTATAATTTACCTGGAACGAAGGTCCTCCATCTCTACACTCAGTCCTTCCGAAAATCTCACTCGAAAAGTGCTACTCAAAATTTGTACACCCATAATGTATACTACATGTACAAATGCTGTGAGAATCGGAGTCTGGAATATTAACGGCTTGATTCAAAAACTACATGGCATTAGACAAAACAAACTTCATTCTCCAATCTTTCACGAAATCTGTAACTCTTTTGATATAATCGGCTTGACCGAAACCCACGCTTCAATTGAATCGGATATGTCTATCCCTGGTTTCACTCTAAAAAATATAAAGAATAGACCAAAGCATGCACGTGCCAGAAAAGCCTCTGGTGGTGTAGCCCTTTTTGTAAGGGATGAAATTGTAGATGGAGTTTCTCCGATAAAAAACAATCTCTGTGAATCTGCAATATGGGTCAAATTGTGTAAAACAGTATTTGGTATGAATAACGATTTATATATATGTATTTGCTATATCCCTCCTGACAACTCTACGTTTGGTAAAGAGTTCACTAATGAGCTATTTGATAAGCTTGAGGATGATATATCTGTTTATGGTGGCAGGGGAGACATCATGATTTGTGGGGACCTGAATGCACGTACTAGTTCACTTCAGGATTATATCTGTGATGATGGGGATACTACCCACGTACCAGTTCCTGATTGTTATGCAAGTGATCTACCCATGACAAGAAATTCTATGGATCTGGTTGTCAAAAATATGGGTAAAAAGCTCATTGATCTTTGCAAGTCTTATCAGTGCAGAATTCTTAATGGACGTACACCAGGTGATCTATTCGGTGAATTCACTTGCATAACTGAATTGGGAAATAGTGTTGTTGATTACATTATTGTAAATGCCAGCTTAAGGCGATCTATATTAGAGTTGAAAATACACCCTTTTACTTGTATGTCAGACCATAAGGCAATATCTGTAAAACTCAAAACTGGACTGTGGAGACAATCCAATTTAACCTCAAACCTACCACCCCCTGCTTCCTACCCATTACCTCCAAAATATATCTGGGACAAGGAAAAGGCCTCAAATTTTGGCTATCACTTGTCAAATCTTATAAGCTCCTCAGATATACTGAAGGATATAGAGCAAACCAATGTTGAGTTATGTACAGCACATTTAGGTGATTTACTTGCACAGGCAGCTGACCACAGCATACAAAAAATCAGTTCCCCACTTCTATTATCCAGGAAAAGTGACCATATTGACAAACCCTGGTATGATAAAGATTGCAAAAACTTGCGCAAAGAAATGTCTAGTTTGAACAATGCATTTAACAGGGACATTTTAAATCGAAAAATTAAGGCAAAATACTTCAGTAAGCAAAAACAATATAGACAGAAGGTTAGACATTGTAAATCAAATTATCGACGGAAATTACTGAATGATTTAAATCATTCCGTAAATGGAGACCCCACAAAATGCTGGGACTCCCTAAAAAAGTTAAAACAAGCCAATTCAGATAAAAGCACAAGTAAAATAGACATGAATACCTGGTTCGACCATTATAGAAACCTGCATAGCTCAAATGTGCATTTAATAAATGAGGCCCAGGAAATGGAAGTAAAAAAGGAATTATCCAACTTGGAAAGATGCCCATCCTTCTCTGAGTTAAATTATATCATAACTGAGAAAGAAATTTCGGAAGTAGTGAAAACACTCAAACGCAATAAAGCATGTGGTGCTGATAGCATTAGTAATGAAATGATTTCTGCAGCCTATCCATATATTAACGAGATCCTTCTCCGCTTATTCAATAAGGTCCTTTCCTTGGGTCAATTCCCAAAAATATGGGCAACCGGTTTGGTAGTTCCAGTTCATAAAAATGGTAACATGTTAGATCCAAACAACTACAGGGGCATTACCCTGAATAGTTGTGTCGGCAAATTATTCTGCTCTGTCCTTAATAATAGATTAGTATCCTATGCAGATAAAAATGGTCTAATTTCCAAGTCCCAGTTAGGTTTCAAAAAGGGCAATAGAACAGCTGACCATATTTTTGTAATGAAAACTTTGATGGACAAATATATTCGGAAAAAGCAAAAGCTTTATACCTGCTTTATTGACTTTAATAAAGCTTTTGATTCGGTGTGGCACGAAGGACTTTTCTTGAAACTCCAAAAGGCTGGTATATCGGGTAATATATATAATACTATTAAAAATATGTATCTCCACAGTCAGTCTAGAGTTAAAACCAACACCTGTATGAGTGACACCTTCCCTGTAGGTAGGGGTGTACACCAAGGTAATATTTTAAGTCCGATTTTGTTTAATATCTATATTAATGACCTGTTATTAGAATTTGATAGTCATAATAACAACTCCCCTCGTATCTGGAGTGAGTATGTTCAATGTTTAGCATATGCTGATGACATCGTACTGTTATCGCTGGATAGAAATGACCTACAGCGGAAACTTGATAAACTTGGCATATACCTCACAGATTGGGGTCTGTCGGTGAATATCAAAAAAAACAAAAATAGTTGCTTTTGGAAGTAATAGAAGCCTTAATCACAAATTTTGTATCGGTAAAGATCAGATAGAATGTGTAAACAAATACACCTATCTTGGAGTTGTGCTTCATGCAAATGGTCATTTTAACTCTGCCATAGAGAACCTTGCTAGCAGAGCCAAGAAGGCATTGTTCTGCCTCAGAATTGCCGTCAATCCCACTGAACTAAACATTAACATCGCCTGTAAATTGTTTGACTGTATTATCCAACCCATTTTACTGTATGGTTCTGAGATATGGATTGGCTATTTGAACAAATCTTTAGATGCTGATAATGTGGAAGTTATCCTTAGAAAGGAAAATGAGACTGAAGTTGTTCAGAATAAGTATTGTAAAAAATTGTTAGGAGTCCACTCCAAAGCGACTAATTATGCAGTCCTTGGTGAACTTGGAAGAACCCCAGTCAAATTATTTGCCATCCTAAAAAGTGTGAATTATTATACACATATTCTATCTGCCGACCCATCCTCGCTGTTGTATAATGCCTACCTCGAACAGGTTGAGGAAAACAGAATGTTCAACTGCAAAAACTGGATTTACTATATGAGAAATATATTGTCTGAAGTTGGATGCGATCACCTCTGGGAAAACCAATTCTGTAAATCCCGTAAAGCTACTTTGAAATATGTTAAAAAGAAACTCTTTGAAACTTTTTCCAATATCTGGAAAAACAAGATATCAAACTTTAGTAAATTAGATACATATTGTATCATAAAAACTAAATTTGAAGCTGAAGACACCATAATGTCGATTCAGAATAGAAAACACCGAACTGCCCTCTTCCAACTTCGAATAAGCGCCCACAAATTACAGATAGAAAGAGGGCGCTATCATGGAATTCCCAGAGATGACCGAGTATGTGAACATTGTAAAAATGTTGATAGTGAAACTCACTTCCTGTTGGAATGCTCAAGATTCGCTAAAGAGCGACAGTGTCTTTTGAACATTATATGCCCATTTATAAAATATGGTGCAAATAACCTCACGATTCGTGACATACTGTCGTCGACAAATCAATGGGTGATGGAAGCAGTTGCGAAGTATACATATGATTGTTTCCAATTGTTATAGCATATTAATTGCTTAGAGTGCATCAATCTCCTCATTGTCCATGTATGTCTGATCTCTCCTGCCACCATGCACTTTTATACCTGATAATTACTCGCCTATGGGAGCTTGGTGTTGGTCGATTGGGTACGGCCGTTGGGCGTGAATGGATGTTCCCCGGATGCAGCATCTAGTGTATCTGGGTAGCATCTGTTTATGCTCGATGGCTCGTATTTAGTTGGCCGGCACCATGCCTCTTCGTAATTAGTATAAAGCTACAAGCTCAGGGGAGCCCAAATTTGTATACTGTTTATTAGTACACGCTTAGGACTGGGGTGTTTAGGCTTGCTCGTGGGGTGTTGGAATGACCGTTTAGGTGTGTCCACAGGGACTGCTCTCTAAGTGTTGTCCCTCTGGACACACTTGAGGGGTTGTTGCGGCGCTTTGCGGGTGAGTTTCGACACTTTAGTTTTGGGCGTGTACGCCATATGTCTGGTTGGTTGTCTGGTTGTTTGTTTGTTTGTTGTGCTTTTAGCCTACCTGGGCATATTTATGCAAATAAATCTATTCTATTCTATTCTATTCTCAACGTTGAACAACGTAAGACATCGTGAGTCGGGCAGGCAGCTTCGATAATATATCTTTTCGATCTGTTCTGCGATGAACAACTGGATGAAATACTTAGCTGACATTCTGACGTTCCTGTTTATGTGGCATATAAAGCTTTGGATGATAATTTATTTCTTATCTTCATCCGCAAATACGCAATTTGCCTCGCACAACTTGTTCCAGTGGCGGAACTCGCCCATACAAACTCGCGCAGACAAATTCGCCTGAAACAGGCTTTGTCTGCAGGTGTTTCACGTGCGTTCTTGATTGCGTTGGTATATGGACACGCGCGTCCTTGACAGCATTGGTATACGAGAATTCTGAATTGGTATACCAACGGTGGATAACGGAGAATTGCAATACGGTCTAATGCACTATGGTAATTAACCAATCAAAACCCTACAATTTACTCTGAAATGTGATAAGCCAACTTATAGCCCCACGCTACTACAGCCGTTATATATCCTGCATAATCTTGCTATGTATTATACAGATACACTTGCATGTTGAATTGTTATTTGTTTATTCATGTTTTCTCATCCTTGTACCGTTGCTAATCTCTGGTGTTTGTACAGGCGCGACGGAGGGACTTGAATATTTTAGGGGGGAGGGGGGAGGGCAGGCGGGGGTGGGACAGGGAGGGGGGCCCCTCCCTTTGTCGGGGGGCCGGGGGTCCTCCCCCGATTTTTTTTTGGCATTTTAGACTTGATTTAACGCACCTTGGCGCTTCTGAGAACTTTGAAAGGGATAGCATATCTCGCAATAAAACCGACTCATAAGAGCTAAAAAAAAAATCCAATCGGCGTTCTTCAATGAAATTTCCATCACGTTGCTTCAAAAATAATATTCGCCGATGATATCTGTCAACTATACCCACCCACCCAAGTGAAAAATTACAGTGTGAACACAACTTTAGACCATTGTAAATTCCGGCATACTGGTATACACACAACAAGGAGGTCATCTTCACACAATTATTATTTTTTTATTTTCCTCAAGGCGTAGATACTTTTATGCCATCGATCGTTCAGTAATTCAAGAATTATATGTATACAACACAATCTATTGATGGACATTGTGCTGTTCGTTGATTGGACAGAACCAACTTCGTGGAGAAGTTGAGACATGATCGCATATTCCAGTGTTTCAAATGTAAACACGGTCAATACTTGGGGCTTATGGACGCGGATATTCTCTAATGGACGACGGCTGGATTATGAATGACGGACTAGACGCTTGTAATTCTGAAGATGTGATCGGGAGGGGGGAGGGGGGGGGGTACTCCCCCGGAAAATTTGGGAATTTCAGACGGTTCTCTACACATATCTGTCCCATTTTAAGGCACGTCAGTTACAACTATTGGGGGGGCCAAAGTGGTCCTTGGCCCCCGCTCTTTTCATATTGAGGGTGGGGGGGCCCCGGCTCCGCCGCGCCTGTTGTACAATAAACTTATTCTATTATATTCTATTCTATGCAGCGAAGTAGACAACGGAAAACGCTGGAAATTGTCCACAGTTGACAACATATACAAAATAACCCATATAAGTAACTTGAGTGATATTCGTTACTACATATTCAGTCATTAAAATTTCACCTGTGCAGTTTTTAGAGTTGCGTCCCCTCTTGTGTGAACGGGAACGTAAAATTATAACTCGGTGGAACAGAGAACAGAGAATTAAAAATAGGAAAATACGGTGAACGTGGAATACGTCCAGAACGTGTGTACGCAAAATTAGTTTTCCTCAGAACTGAGAACGGATGATGAAAATCACCCCAAAACGGAGTACGAAAATACCCTTGCCCCCCGCTATGCACACACTCTCTTTTATTATTTGTATATAACATCAAGTTTATTTGCATACACTCTCCTAATGTCTGTACCTATATGTAAATATGATTTTACTGCATAACGTTACATCTCCTTAAACACTCTGTCTAAGCCACGCGGTTCTATTCCATTACCTGTAACCGCGTATACTATTTGTGCAGAATATACCATAATATACCTTTACATCAGCGTCAGTCATCCTTGTAGGGTTGTGAGTAGTATATAATGGGCAAATTGGACCGGATTGACCTAATTATTTGTTCCTCCGGGTAAAATTTGTGGAGCATGGGCGGAGCATGCGGAGCTCTCGTCCAATCAGAAGCGAGTATTTCAAATCCGTCACAGAGCTCTCGTCCAATCAGAAGCGAGTATTTCAAATTGACCAAAAAGCTACCTCCAGCACAGGAGAGTTCCAATTTTTCCAGGTCAAAAATAGTTCTTTAATGTTTGTATTCATCCGCGGTGATGGAGAAAAAGTAATCCCTAGATAAAATGGTCCGATTGGGTCGAGTGAGGTATCAAAGTGAAGCATTCGTGAAGGGGCATCTAATGGGCTGGGTGTGGGGTTGAAATATCGGCATTCTGCGCATGCGCAGTGGCCAAAGGGTATGGAAATAGCCGTTTTGGAGTTAGGGGAGCCACTAATGGTCGAATGGGGTCGAGTGAGGTATCAAAGTGAAGCATTCGTGAAGGGACATCTGATGGGCTGGGTGTGGGGTTGAAATATCGGCATTCTGCGCATGCGCGGTGGCCAAAGGGTATGAAAATAGCCGTTTTGGAGCTAGGGGAGTCCCTAATGGTCCGATGGGGTCATATGAGGTATCAAAGTGAAGCATTCGTGAAGGGATATCTGATGGACTGGGTGTGGGGCTGAAATATCGGCATTCTGCGCATGCGCGGTGGCTAAAGGGTATGGAAATAGACGTTTTGGAGCTAGGGGAGCCACTAATGGACCGATTGGGTCGACTGAGGTATCAAAATGGAGCATTCGGGAAGGGGCATCTGATGGACTGGGTGTGGGGTTGAAATATCGGCATTCTGCGCATGCGCGGTGGCGAAAGGGTATGGGAATAGACGTTTTGGTATCTAGGGGAGCCCCTAATGGGCCGATGGAGTTGTATGAGGTATCCATGTGAAGCCTAGGTGAAGGGGCATCCAGTCATGGGTGGGTGCATGAAAATTTTTTCCTGAAAAAAAAACGGAACACGGACTTTATCGAAAAATCCGAGAAAATGCCTATATGGGGTATGGGGGTATATAGGTCGCCGGGCTTAACGGGGCTTGCCTATCAATAGAGTTATCTGCCCCTAGTTCCAGGGTGGGTGTATGTAAAATTTTTCCTGAAAAAATACGGAACACAGACTTTATTCTAAATTACGTGATAATACCTATATGGGGTATGGGGTATAGGACCATCCTGGGAAACCTACTTCTAGACATTTGCGGTAGGGTTGTTTGGATTTGTTTTTCACGTCTCGTCATTTAGAACATGATAGGAAGTGTCCTGGAACGAATCGGTGAAATTTTTGAAAAAGTACGATATAGCCTCATATAGTCCATACTGGGGGTATAGGACCAATGTTTGTCCCCCTGGGAAACCTACTTCTAGACATTTGCGGTAGGGTTGTTTGGATTTGTTTTTCACGTCTCGTCATTTAGAACATGATAGGAAGTGTCCCGGAGAGAATCGGTGAAATTTTTGAAAAAGTTCGAGGAGCCCCATATAGACCCGTATAGTCCCATACTGGGGTATAGGACCAATGTTTGTCCCCCTGGGAAACCTACTTCTATACATTTGCGGTAGGGTTGTTTGGATTTGTTTTTCACGTCTCGTCATTTAGAACATGATAGGAAGTGTCCCGGTACGAAACGGTGAATTTTTTGGAAAAAGTCACCGAGGCCTGGGTAAGCCCATAGGCCTATAGTGCATGGCTATGGGTGTATAGGGCCACACGGGGTAGACGTGTTGGGGTCTAGGTGGGCCACTAATGGTCCATTGGTGTCGTATGAGGTATTATTTTGAAGCTCTCATGCAGGAGCACTTGACTACACTAATGGTTCGTCCGTGTTCAATAGTCTGCGCATGCGCAGCCTGGCCGTAGTAGAGAAAGCAGGCATTTTTGGGGGTATGTGGGTGTGTTTGGGGTAGAGATGGGCTATTCACGGTTCGAATGGGTCGTGGAAGGTGTCAAAGTGAAGCTTGTATGGGTTAGAGTCAGAATGGTGTGTTTTTAAGTGCAAGTCGCGTTAATCTGCGCATGCGCAGTTGGTTGTAGTAAGTAGAGTGGCCATAGGGTACATGAAGGTATTTGGGGTCGAGATGGGCTATTCACGGTTCGAATGCGTCCTGGAAGGTGTCATCTTGTAGCTCTCGGGGTGTAGACCCCGATTTGAGGGCTGTTCATGTCACCTGTGGCGTCATCGGTGACGTCATCAGTACGAGTATTAAGTAACGTGGGTATTTTGGGGCAGTGAAAGGAAGGTATTTGGTGTAGAGATGGACCATCCTTGGTCCGAATGTGTCCTGGGAGGTGTCATTTCGTAGCTCTCGGGGTGTAGACCCCGATTTGGGGGCTGTTCGCAGCATCTGTGACGTCATTGGTGACGTCATCAGTACGAGTAGTAGCGAAAGTGAGCATTTTTGGGCAGTGAAGGAAGGTATTTGGGGTAGGGATGCTTCATCCTCAGTCCGAATGCGTCGTGTGGGGTGTCATCTTGTAGTTTTCGGCGTGCAGACCTCGATTTGAGGGCTGTCCACAGCATCTGTGACGTCATTGGTGACGTCATCAGTAGGAGTAGTAGCGAAAGTGAGCATTTTTTAGCAGTGAAGGATGTTACTTGGTGTAGACATGCGTCGTGTGAGGTGTCATCTTGTAGCAACGCCCACCAACGCCATTCTTAATGCTTCAACGCCCTGGTGAAATAGCTCAGAAGCTCTGATATTCCATGGAATTGTCACTAATTCTTCGAAATGCAGTGACGCCCGTCAACGCCCGTCGCTACACCTTAACACTCTAACATAACGCCATGATATAGACCGGAGAGAGAATAACAACAGCAACAACAACAACAAGGATGACACATGAGAGAACAACAACAACAAGAAGTTTTTTCATATAGTTTATTCTCCCCAATGTTACATCATACCCACGCTGGGGGAGCCGCGTTGGGTATATTTACAATTCAAGAAGACTCTTATCCAATCAGAGGCCACCATTTGCATGTTTCATATTCGTAACTCGTTAGATGTATTCTTGTCCAATCAGAAGTCTCCATTTCAGAAAGTTCCATCTTCAGCCATGTTCGCTCTGAACTGTTTATTCTAATCATCGTCGGGCAGGCCAGGATACCGTTGAGGCCACATATCCTCAGATAGTTGTTTGTGCATTCTGAGTATCTTTCAGTGCATGGGTGAATACATTCATCCGATGGGAAGATTCCGTAATTTGATCACGAAGAACGTAACATTGGTCACCCTCTCCACTGTCCATTTGGTGTTGGGGCGTTGATGTTGCACCCATTCCAAGGGATCCACGTTCTCTAGTTGGGTCAAGAACGTCTCCAGTGACGCATGATTGGTAATTGTGAAAGGATGGTCGAACAATTGGTTGTTGCCACTGGAATAGAAATACCGGAGTTGACCCGTCATCTTATGGCGTAAGATGTACCCAAAAGCGAGATTTAACTTGAAGGACGTAGGTTGGTCATTGAAGATGGCTTCCACGTAGCTGCGTAGACGGGCGAGGTCGGTCAGTCGGAAATTGTACAAAGCCAATATAGGGCGATGACGGTGGAAACAGTGTCGGATCATGGACCAATGGCGCCGATACATCTCACTCACTGGATGATCTTCGGGTAAGAGATCGCTAGGAACATTTATGGGCTCGTCCAGAAAATCTTCGATGTTGTCAGGTGTATGACTCGGAACCGTAACGCTAAGGTCTGGCTGGATATCCAGGCCCTCCTGGACTGTGGATATACGCGGGCTCTCCGTGATCGCCTCACCAGTGGCATTCGTCTTCCTGGGCTCGTCTTCACTGGGACTGACCCTCCTGGGTGCATCTTCAGTGGGAATTTGTTGCCGTGGTGACGGGGCATGAATCAAACGTTGATGATGTCTTAACTCACTGGGTCGTTTGAAGAGTTGACCACAATCGTTACATTGTTTCGTCGCGCCCTCGTGTAGTGCTCTCTCATGGCGCAGTAAAGCATCTTCCCGATTGAATGACCGTGAGCATGTTTTACAAGTATACTTCAAGGCATTGTGGGCGGAGGCCTCGTGGCGTCGTAAATTGTTTAGACGAGTAAATGACTTCAGGCAAATTGTGCAAGAGAACATATCGGCTGTGGATCTGGAA
This sequence comes from Hanleya hanleyi, assembly GCA_036873755.1. Taxonomy (NCBI): domain Eukaryota; kingdom Metazoa; phylum Mollusca; class Polyplacophora; order Lepidopleurida; family Hanleyidae; genus Hanleya; species Hanleya hanleyi. The sequence goes on along the minus strand of JAVTVY010026270.1, from coordinate 25,138 downwards.
ATCATGAATGCCGTAACAAATTGCCACTTTTATACGTTTTTTTCCCGTGACATTCGTGTCTTTTCGGCAACCTCCGTGTCTCTTCGGTCATCTCCGTGTCTTTTCGGCAACCTCAGTGTCTCTTCGGTCATCTCCGTGTCTTTTCAGTGACGTCCGTGACTCTTCGGAAGTTAGCGGGGAGGTGACCAGCCTATCGACCAATCAGAAGCCATCATTTCAGAAAGTTCAATCTTCGTTCAGTGTAACCTAAACGTCTTCGGGCAATCCATGATACTGAAGTTCGAAGCTCTTATTTCTCTCATTCAACACTGAGATCAATCTCCATCGGCTCTTCAATCCGCGGCGAATCGACCTCCATGGGTTCTTCTATTCTCAGATGCATTCCGATAGAAACTGAAATATCCGGTCTCGAGAGTGGCGAGCGTGATCCGTGTATAACATTTCGGTGACGACTCAATTGACTGGGATGCTTAAAGGCTATATCACAATCCGCACTGCATGGATACTTCGTGGCATGCACGTGTGTGACAACGCAAACTGTCCAGGCGATGAAAGCGCTTCGAGCAAGTTGTGCAAGAGAACATATCGGCTGTGGATCTGGAAATGATGAATGCCGTAAAACTTTCGGCTCTTATAGGCCAACATAGGAGTACCCGGATGTTCTACAGTCAGGGAGAGCCCCTCGTTACACCTTAACACTCTAACATAACGCCATGATATAGACCGGAGAGAGAGCAACAACAGCAACAACAACAAGGATGACACTTGAGCGAACAACAACAACAAGAAGTTTTTTTTTCATATAGTTTATTCTCCCCCAATGTTACATCATACCCACGCTGGGGGAGCCGCGTTCGGTATATTTACAATTCAAGAAGATTCTTGTCCAATCAGAGGCCACCATTTGCATCTGCCATATTCGTTCCTATCCGTTAGATGTATTCTCGGCTACTCTTGTCCAATCAGAAGTCGCCGTTTCAGAAAGTTCCATCTTCGGCCATGTTCGCTCTGAACCGTTTGTTCTAATCGTCATCGGGCAGGCCAGGATACCGTTGAGGAAACATATCCTCAGATAGTTGTTTGCGCATTCTGTGTATCTATCAGTGCATGGGTGAATACTTTCATCCGATGGGGGTGGTGGGTCAGTTTAACCACGAAGAACGTAACATTGGTGACCCTCTCCACTATCCACTCGGTGTTGAGACGCTGTTCATAGGCCCATTCCAAGGGATCAAAAGTGTCCAGTTGGGCCAGCATCATCTCTAGCGACGCCCGATTGGTGATTGTGAAAGGATGGTCGTACACTGGGTTGATGGCACTGGAATAGAAATAGCACAATTCACGCGTCATCTTATGGCATAAGATGTACCCGAATGCTACATTCAATGTGAAGGACGTAGGTTGGTCATTGAAGATGGCTTCCACGTAGCTGCGTAGACGGGCGAGGTCGGTCAGTCGGAAATTGTCCAATATGGGGCGATGACGGTGGAAGCAGTGTCGGATCATGGACAAATGGCGTCGATACATCTCACTCACTGGATGATCTTCGGGTAAGAGATCGCTGGGAACTGCTTCCCGGCGCGCAAAGGTTTCCACTGCGGTGGAAACCTTTACACCGCGCGCACCGGGGTCAAAGGTCAGTTCCGGTCACGTGAACGGAAGCGGAAGTGACCTCACAGAGGTCATATGTAAATATCATTTCCGAGCTTTGAGCTCCACAGGCTTTGAGCTCCAAGAGCTCCGATCCATGAAACACACTCGCAAGCACACACATATACACACGCCTACATCCGGGTTCTTGTCGCTGACGTCCAAGTTGAACTGATTGTGCTAAAAATAGATCAACAGCTGGCTTGCTATAAAAAGGAAACGGCCTGGCCGTTTCATCAGACTCTCTGTCAACCACCAAGATGTTCACTTGTACTACGTGCTCGAAATCATTCACTCGCCGGCACGACTTGCGCCGCCATGAGGCTACCAAGCACGATGGAACCGTTCGGTATAGCTGTACGATATGTAGGCCTACACTGGCGTTTCAGCGCCCAGATCATTTACAGCGCCATGAACGTTCAATTCATGGGCCACCCTAGCGTCCATGCGAAGAATGTGGTCAACTCTTCAGACGACCCAGTCAGTTAAAACGACATGAGCATTTGATTCATGGTCCGTCACCACGGCATGAGGGACCACTTTCCACTAAAGAGGCACCCAGGAGGGACAGATCCACTGAAGATGAACCCGGGGAGAAGAATGCCACTGGTGATGCGATCACGGAGAGCCCGCCTATACCCACAGCTCAGAAGAGCCTAGATATCCATCCGGTCCCTAGCATTACTGTTTCTAGTCATACGCCTGACAACAACGAACATTTTCTGGAAGATGCGGTGGATGTTCCCAGCGATCTCTTACCCGAAGATCGTCCAGCGAGTGAGATGTATCGACGCCATTGGTCCATGATCCGACACTGCTTCCATCGTCATCGTCCCATATTGGACTTGTACAATTTCCGACTGACCGACCTCGCCCGTCTACGCAGCTACGTGGAAGCCATCTTCAGTGACCAACCTACGTCTTTCACATTAAATATAGCATTTGGGTACATCTTATGCCATAAGATGACGCGTGAATTGTGCTATTTCTATTCCAGTGCCATCAATCCAGTGTACGACCATCCTTTCACAATCACCAATCGGGCGTCGCTAGAGACGATGCTGACCCAACTGGACACTGTGGATTCCTTGGAATGGGCCTATGAACAGCGTCCCAACACCGAGTGGATAGTGGAGAGGGTCACCAATGTTACGTTCTTCGTGGTTAAACTGACCCACCACCCCCATCGGGTGAAAGTATTCACCCATGCACTGATAGATACACAGAATGCGCAAGCAACTATCTGAGGATATGTTTCCTCAACTGTATCCTGGACTGCCCGATGATGATTAGAACAAACGGTTCAGAGCGAACATGGTCGAAGATGGAACTTTCTGAAACGGCGACTTCTGATTGGACAAGAGTAGCCGAGAATACATCTAACGGACAGGAACGAATATGACAGATGCAAATGGTGACCTCTGATTGGACAAGTATCTTCTTGAATTGTAAATATACCCAAGGCGGCTCCCCCAGCGTGGGTATGATGTAACATTGGGGGAGAATAAACTATATGAAAAAAAACCTTCTTGTTGTTGTTGTTCTCTCATGTGTCATTCTTGTTGTTGTTGCTGTTGTTGCTCTCTCTCCGGTCTATATCATGGCGTTATGTTAGAGTGTTAAGGTGTACCGACGGGCTCTCCCTGACTGTAGAACATCCGGGTACTCCTATGTTGGCCTATAAGAGCCGAAAGTTTTACGGCATTCATCATTTCCAGATCCACGGCCGATATGTTCTCTTGCACAACTCGCTCGAAGCGCTTTCATCGCCTCGACAGTTTGCGTTGTCACACACGTGCATGCCAAGAAGTATCCATGCATACATGTGGGGATTGTGATATAGACTTTAAGCATCCCAGTCAATTGAGTCGTCACCGAAATGTTATACACGGATCACGCTCGCCACTCTCGAGACCGGATATTTCAGTTTCTATCGGAATGCATCTGAGAATAGAAGAACCCATGGAGGTCGATTCGCCGCGGATTGAAGAGCCGATGGAGATTGATCTCAGTGTTGAATGAGAGAAGAAATGCTTCGAACTTCAGTATCATGGATTGCCCGAAGACGTTTAGGTTACACTGAACGAAGATTGAACTTTCTGAAATGATGGCCTCTGATTGGTGGATATGCCGATCACCTCCCCTCTAACTTCCGAAGAGTCACGGACGTCACTGAAAAGACACGGAGATGACCGAAGAGACACGGAGGTTGCCGAAAAGACACGGAGATGACCGAAGAGACACGAATGTCACTTGAAAAAACGTATAAAAGTGGCAATTTGTTACGGCATTCATGATTTCCAGATCCACAGCCGATATGTTCTCTTGCACAACTTGCCTGAAGTCATTTACTCGTCTAAACAATTTACGACGCCACGAGGCCTCCGCCCACAATGCCTTGAAGTATACTTGTAAAACGTACTCACGGTCATTTAATCGGGAAGATGCTTTACTGCGCCATGAGTGAGCACCACACGAGGGCGCGACGAAACAATGTAACGATTGTGGTCAACTCTTCAAACGACCCAGTCAGGTAAGACATCATCAACGTTTGATTCATGCCCCGTCACCACGGCGACAAATTCCCACTGAAGATGCACCCAGGAGGGTCAGTCCCAGTGAAGACGAGCCCAGGAAGACGAATGCCACTGGTGAGGCGATCACGGAGAGCCCGCGTATATCCACAGTCCAGGAGGGCCTGGATATCCAGCCGGACCTTAGCGTTACGGTTCCGAGTCATACACCTGACAACATCGAAGATTTTCTGGACGAGCCCATAAATGTTCCTAGCGATCTCTTACCCGAAGATCATCCAATGAGTGAGATGTATCGGCGCCATTGGTCCATGATCCGACACTGTTTCCACCGTCATCGCCCTATATTGGCTTTGTACAATTTCCGACTGACCGACCTCGCTTGTCTACGCAGCTACGTGGAAGCCATCTTCAATGACCAACCTACGTCCTTCAAGTTAAATCTCGCTTTTGGGTACATCTTACGCCATAAGATGACGGGTCAACTCCGGTATTTCTATTCCAGTGGCAACAACCAATTGTTCGACCATCCTTTCACAATTACCAATCATGCGTCACTGGAGACGTTCTTGACCCAACTAGAGAACGTGGATCCCTTGGAATGGGTGCAACATCAACGCCCCAACACCAAATGGACAGTGGAGAGGGTGACCAATGTTACGTTCGTCGTGATCAAATTACGGGATCTTCCCATCGGATGAAAGTATTCACCCTTGCACTGATAGATACTCAGAATGCACAAACAACTATCTGAGGATATGTGGCCTCAACGGTATCCTGGCCTGCCCGACGATGAGTAGAATAAACAGTTCAGAGCGAACATGGCTGAAGATGGAACTTTCTGAAATGGAGACTTCTGATTGCACAAGAATACATCTTACGGACAGGGACGAATATGAAACAGGCAAATGGTGGCCTCTGATTGGATAAGAGTCTTCTTGAATTGTAAATATACCCAACGCGGCTCCCCCAGCGTGGGTATGATGTAACATTGGGGAGACTAAACTATATGAAAAAACTTCTTGTTGTTGTTTTTCTCTCATGTGTCATCCTTGTTGTTGTTGTTGTTGCTGTTGTTATTCTCTCTCCGGTCTATATCATGGGCTATTTCACCAGGGCGCTGAAACATTAAGAATGGCGGTGGTGGGCGTTGCTACAAGATGACACCTCACACGACGCATTCGCACCTCGGATGGTCCATGTCTACACCAAGTAACATCCTTCACTGCTAAAAAATGCCCACTTTCGCTACTACTCGTACTGATGACGTCGCCAATGACGTCACAGATGCTGTGGCTATCCCTCAAATAGGGGTCTACACCCCGAGAGCTACAACATGACACCTCCTATGACGCATTCGGACCAAGGATGGTCCATCTCTACACCAAATACCATCCTTCACTGCCCCAAAATGCTCACTTTAGCTACTACTTCTACTGATGACGTCACCAATGACGTCACAGATGCTGTGGACAGCCCTCAAATCGAGGTTTGCACGCCGAAAACTACAAGGTGACACCCCACACGACGCATTCGGACTGAGGATGAAGCATCCCTACCCCAAATACCTTCCTTCACTGCCCCAAAATGCACACTTTCGCCACTACTCGTACTGATGACGTCATCAATGACGTCACAGATGCTGCGAACAGCCCCCAAATCGGGGTCTACACCCCGAGAGCTACGAAATGACACCTCCCAGGACGCATTCGGACCAAGCATGGTCCATCTCTACACCAAATTCCTTCCTCTCACTGCCCCAAAATACCCAGTTTACTTACTACTCGTACTGATGACGTCACCGATGACGTGACGTGAACAGCCCTCAAATCGGGGTCTACACCCAGAGAGCTACAAGATGACACCTTCCAGGACGCATTCGAACCGTGAATAGCCCATCTCGACCCCAAATACCTTCATGTACTGCCCAAAAATGACCACTTTATTTACTACAACCAACTGCGCATGCGCAGATTAACGCGACTTGCACTTAAAAACACACCATTCTGACTCTAGCCCACACAAGCTTCACTTTGACACCTTCCACGACCCATTCGAACCGTGAACAGCCCATCTCTACCCCAAACACACACCCACATACCCCCAAAAATGGCTGCTTTCTCTACTACGGCCAGGCTGCGCATGCGCAGACTATTGAACACAGACGAACCATTAGGGTAGTCAAGTGCTCCTGCATGAGAGCTTCAAAATAAGACCTCATAGGACACCAATGGACCATTAGTGGCCCACCTAGACCCCAACACGTCCACCCCGTATTGCCCTATACACCCATAGCCATACACTGTAGGCCTATGGGCTTACCCGGGCCTCGGTGACTTTTTCCAAAAATTTCACCGTTTCGTACCGGGACACTTCCTATCATGTTCTAAATGACGAGACGTGAAAAACAAATCCAAACAACCCTACCGCAAATGTATAGAAGTAGGTTTCCCAGGGGGACAAACATTGGTCCTATATCCCAGTATGGGACTATACGGGTCTATATGGGGCTCCTCGAACTTTTTCAAAAATTTCACCGATTCGCTCCGGGACACTTCCTATAATGTTCTAAATGACGAGACGTGAAAAACAAATCCAAACAACCCTACCGCAAATGTCTAGAAGTAGGTTTCCCAGGGGGACAAACATTGGTCCTATACCCCCAGTATGGACTATATGGGGCTATATCGTACTTTTTCAAAAATTTCACCGATTCGCTTCGGGACACTTCCTATCATGTTCTAAATGACGAGACGTGAAAAACAAATCCAAACAACCCTACCGCAAATGTCTAGAAGTAGGTTTCCCAGGATGGTCCTATACCCCCCATACCCCATATAGGCATTTTCACGTAATTTAGAATAAAGTCCGTGTTCCGTATTTTTTCAGAAAAAAATTTACATACACCCACCCTGGAACTAGGGGGAGATAACTCTATTGATAGGCAAGCCCCGTTAAGCCCGGCGACCTATATACCCCCATACCCCATATAGGCATTTTCTCGGATTTTTCGATAAAGTCCGCGTTCCGTTTTTTTTTTTTCAGGAAATTTTGTACATACACCCACCCATGACTGGATGCCCCTTCACATAGGCTTCACTTTGATACCTCATACAACTCCATCGGCCCATTAGGGGCTCTCCTAGATCCCAAAACGTCTATTTCCATACCCTTTGGCCACCGCGCATGCGCAGAATGGTGACAACGCCCGAGCCGCTAGTCCAGTCAGATGCCCCTTCACGAATGCTTCACTTTGATACCTCATATGACCCCATCGGACCATTAGGGGCTCCCCTAGCTCCAAAACGTCTATTTCCATACCCTTTGGCCACCGCGCATGCGCAGAATGCCGATATTTCAACCCCACACCCAGCCCATCAGATGCCCCTTCGCGAATGCTTCACTTTGATACCTCACTCGACCCCATTCGACCATTAGTGGCTCCCCTAACTCCAAAACGAATATTTCCATACCCTTTGGCCACCGCGCATGCGCAGAATGCAGATATTTCAACCCCACACCCAGCCCATTAGATGCCCCTTCACGAATGCTTCACTTTGATACCTCACTCGACCCAATCGGACCATTTTATCTAGGGACTACTTTTTCTCCATCACCGCGGATGAATACAAACATTAAAGAACTATTTTTGACCTGGAAAAATTGGAACTCTCCTGTACTGGAGGTAGCTTTTTGGTCAATTTGAAATACTCGCTTCTGATTGGACGAGAGCTCTGTGACGGATTTGAAATACTCGCTTCTGATTGGACGAGAGCCCATGCTCCACACATGCTCCACAAATTTTACCCGGGGGAACAAATAAGTAGGTCAATCCGGGCCAATTTGCCCTTTATATACTACTGTTGTGATCATCTCTTCGATCCCCGGATCTCTACTAGTGAAGGGACTATCTACGGTGAAGGCCAGTGGGCAATCCCGGTTATTGATTCGTTTTTGGTTTTGGTAAATACCACGACTGGTCCTGCTCGTACACGTTACACTTAATCAACACAGTGTAACATTAGCATGCACTATAATACGAATGGGCACAGTTATGATGGTTGACCTAACACGACTGATACAAACATGATAATACATGTAAAACTAGTGGATCAAGTGACCCATTGCCGATGTGAGGCATCTGTTTTGTAGTTGACAATAGTCGCTGTGGTGAATACATGTTTAGTCCTCGTTCATTTCCAGAAATAGGTTAATATGCTGGGTAGCATGGAGTGTTTGGCGCGCGCAAATGGACAGAAATTCAGACATTTTCCTTGTTTTCTAATGCGCTGTCGTCATCTCGTTCTTAAGACCCAAGAGGTACGTATATCCACGCCCACAGTATATTATTTTGTATCCTAAGCATACAACCAACCGTATGTGGGCCTGTATATCGATTAAGACAAACATTAAATTTCAATTCAAGGAATAGGACCCCACCACTTGCGGATAGAGATAGCTCCGGTGTAGCCTTGTTCCATACTACGTGAGAACAACGCTATGGCTGCAAGCAAGTCACCAGATCGAGTTGTTGGGAAATTGCCGTACGGGCAATATTTGCCGAACCAATTGACCATAACCAATAAAATAATTCGATTCTATGTCCACTTACCTTTCATAAAAATCCTTGTTTATGAGTGACCGTCCGTTTTTAGCTTGGCAAGAGATCGAAACTCGGACGAGGGGGGGTAAAACTGTCCACATCGCCGCCATCTTTACATCGAAAAGTTTTACATGGACAGTATAACCCCCTCGTCCGAGTTTCGATCTCTTGCCAAGCTAAAAACGGACGGTCACTCATAAACAAGGATTTTTATGAAAGGTAAGTGGACATAGAATCGATTATTTTATTGGTTATGGTCTGGCAAATATTGCCCGTACGGCAATTTCCCAACAACTCGATCTGGTGACTGGCTTACAGCCGTAGCGTTGTTCTCACGTAGTATGGAACAAGGCTACACCGGAGCTAGGATAGAGACAGAAGGTTAGCCGATCGCTGATTGGCTCAACAAAACACGTGACTGAACTAAATATAGATATATGCGAAGATAGATTTAGATTCAGACAATAGGCCTCTGTCAGATTCTTATTTGTTTATTGCTCTATGCCATTAACATACAGAGGCAAGACATGCAAACAATCATGGTAACAAGAAACAATAACAAACACTGGAGTACCAGTAAATATAACAATATCCCACCGGATCATACACATGTTATGCGACATTAAGTATAGTCAGAAATTTTATGAACTTCTGGTACAGTGGATACGGAAGATATTTCACTGTTAACATTCAAAAGCAAACATGGAATTTAAGATTTAAACTTTAAATTGTTTGCTGAAATAAAATATAGATGTCTTTGATCAAAATATTCGCAGCACTTGCCGATATATTACGTATGTGAATGAGCTTTTAAGCTGGAGACCCACAACTCAGGCACTGGTCCTAATACATTTTAAATATATTAAAATTCGATTTCTCACGATTTTTGTTTGTTGTTGATTAAAAGTATACATACATGTTCATTGTTAAAACAAATGCGCAATTTTTTTTCTGAATACGGATAAATTTGTCGCCATCTCAATTAATAGAAAAGCCTGAAAATATATAGGAAAGTGTCACAAAATTCAACTTCGTTACCATCAGTAAAAAAATTAACATTTGACCCTCATTTTCTGAAGAGTCTTTCAGAAAAAACCCAACAGGTTGAAGGAAGTGATTTATGTGTTATCTGAAACTTTTCACAAAAACCAAGGTCGAATTTTTATCTGAAAATTCAATTTTATGGGTATCTTTTTCTCCATTTCCCCATCATTTCTGTATTAATCCGAGAGAAGGGGCACTTCATGATCAACATGATCTAGGGGGACCGAATCGGTCTAGGGTCAATTTTGAGAGAAGAAAGGACTCACAAATTTGAGTAAGATGCTGTCCACTGCATGCAAAGTGGTTTTTGAGATATTGGAGGCCGAATAATCAATCTGATATTCAGGGAATTGATGCATATGAGATCTTGTAATTTCACCAAGTGAATCAATGCTAATGAGCTCTATTTGTGCTGAAATATAGAGCTATAGACCTAATCTCTTTCAAGCTTATTGTATTCATAATTCGTAGCATTATGCAAACTTTATGACTTTGTTGTTTGAAAAATAAAACGATTATTTTTAGAAATGCGGTTTCCAAAACAACCAGTTGCTATGGGCTTCATTTTGAAAATGTAGGTTATGAAATCTGAATCAATGAATATGCAGTAACAAATGTGGGAATCATTTTCATCAAAAATAAAATCAAGCTGAACTTTTAAGTTCCAGAATCTAATATAATGATCACCAAAGCTCATTTGCATACAACATTTTTACCACAATCAAAAATCTTTGATTTTACAAGATCTCAGCAACCAGTACTTTGAAGAAATAAAATTTAAAACTTTCAGAAAAAATATATCAACCACATCTCTCCACCAGGAGTTTTAATTTTCCATTTGGTTCTTAACATTTTGAAGTTAACAAATCACAGCAATATAAAAATTCATACTCCTATAATTTAGGTTTTCTTGATGCAATATTACTGCAATTCTGGCAAATCAGTTTCAATACAAACACATCTTAGAACATTTTAAACTCTAGGAATTTTTTGGTATTTTTTAGTTGTAAAATTTGATGAAAGAATTTCGCTGACAAAGTTAGAGAAATTCCCAATTCCCAAAATGTTTTTTTTAGCAGATATATTCACCAGATTTGCATCAAAATTGCATCAAGACAACCAAAATGATAATATTCAGGTAGCTGTGATTTGTTGAGAGAGACACCAATACTATTACTACATCCCATGATAAATAATCCTTATTGATAGTTGATGAATTATGCAAGCAAACAATCCTCTCTTCTGTCATAAAAATACTGAGTCCACCCATTTAGTGTGTCTGATTGTTAGCCAGGGTTATTATTTTCAGGTCTCTCACAGCAACATGGTGTTTTTTAGCAAATGCGCGAAAAATTATATCACAGTATTAGTGTTTCAATTCCTCAAATTAACAGAGTGAGGGTCTATAAGGAACCATGTATAGGTCAAATTATTCTTTGCAAATCATTTACTACATTTGCTAGCAGGAGCAAGACTAATGTATTCTTTTGCAATCAGCATTCAGAGTTATTTCAGAAATATAATTTGTAGCTTTAGGGTTGAAGAGATATTTTATCATTGAGTTGCCCCATTTATTTTCCAGGCCATTTTGGTCCGCTGATGACCTGAGCTATTATTCATTTATTTGTAACAAAAACAGTTTTTTAGATTACCTAAATTGAACCACACACAGTTAGAAAAAATTAACAAAAACAGTATTTTAGATTACCTAAATTGAACCACACATAGGCCTACCTATCGCAATTAGTACAGCCCAAGGATCAAGGAATTGAAAGCAGTAAGAAGTCTGGATCATTGTAGATGTAGCCTTTCTACATCACATATCCTATTTTAGTCGGTGCAGGACTTTGTGACTATGTCATCTCAAATCGCACGCACGTGTATTTGTTTATACGGAAGTTACAACCACGCATGAACCTCGAAAGGCCCAATATTGACCAATCAGCGATCGGCTAACCTTCTGTCTCTATCCGCAAGTGACCCCACCCGTGTGGTTTCCGGGTACGAAAACTACTAGGAACTAAACGTCGTGATATGACTGAAATTGTGTTGAAAGCGACGTTAATTCCTATTCACTCACTCATCCACTGGAAACATAACTGTCTACGCTTGATTTAAAAAGCAATCGGTTATTGTCCCACTGCACTTCTGTGCGTCAGGTGACACATTCTGTTTTGACTTGTTAAAATGTAATTCTGTACAAAAGTGTAAGAGATAGTTCAGATTCTTTTGATTGAAACTATCATACTAAATATTAGTTATAACTAGAGCACAGGCAAGGCTACTCTACAGGACTATAATAGCGGAGATGTTCTGCAAGAAAGCGAAACATGTCTCAGCGTAAACCAATTTCCCCGATTTGATATAGGCCTACATATAATGTAGATAACTATATTCGTGTTACTCTTTTCTTGTTAGCTATACCAACCAGACAGGAAGACTGAGGCGACAAGTCATTTTTCAAAATACGTTACATCAAAGATGCCAGAATATATACATTGAACCAGTAGTCCGCCAACAATAATTGAAAATTTGGGGACCACTTTCTTAAAAGCTGGATGATCCAAAAATAGTCAACTTAACTCAAATGATCCAAACTAGTTTTTAACTTGACCCATGATCCAGTGAAAGACAGCGCTGAAATTCTTGATATCTTGGCTCGATTCGTCGGTATTAATGGCTCACTGCTGGACCAAAGACTCATCAAGGCAGATGAACAAAACTAAATTGAACATTTAAATAGATTTTGAATCAACACGGGCTCATGTAGGACCAATTCATTGCGTTTTCAAGCTAAAGTAATTAGATTCGCGTAAAAAAATGTCTTTATCGTTATTTGTACATTTTCATGAAAATGGCCCGTATATTCGCGGATCAAACTCGTATAGCTCGTCTGGCTTTACCCTGAGTTAATCATACAACCCCATGCAAAAAGTGTAAAGATGGCTCGGCGTGAAATCCAGGTCACCAAACTTATTTTGTTTGAATTGTGCATCATATATTAAGGAGTTACATGCTCCTTCCATAAGTAAATGTGTGAGGTTTGAAGGTATGTATTTCGGGGAGTTTATGTCTAATGTAGTTTGAGAATGACGAGTGACATGGCTACAATGGTATATGTTCATAGGTATTTATACAGGATTTGCAGTGATGATATTTTAAACCTTTTGAGGTTTAGATCGAGTGACCTCAAAATAGCTAAATTAGCACAAACATATGCATATATGCCTGGGCAAGGTGGACATTCGTTGATAGATGCTCACGGAAAGTTATATCCAAAATCTTTTTGAATACGATGAGGGACACGAAGTCTTCTCTCTTTAGAACAACTGGTTGCCATTTTCCCTAAAATATATGTTTTATAGTACAATTTTTATATATTAAAATATGGAAGGGTTGCCAAAATATAGGATGTTTATGGCCGCCTAGACACCTGTGTGCTTTCCAAATCTCGAGTTCATGCCCCTGTATGGACCATTCATACACCATAAAAATTATGATGCCCCATGTTCTTATCTTTAAAATATACTGGAAGGGGTTTCCCTTGTCTCAAAAGTATTTACACCCCAAATCAATCCTAGGTCGTTAAAATAAACAAACTGTCGTTTCTATTCCGTGTTTGTATAATTTTCCTATGACGTGTCCTATTATTATCGATACAAATTAAAGTCCCACGGGCAATTGTCGGGGAGCGCTTTTGATTCAACTTCAGTGGCTTTGTTTGTGCTATTGTCTTTTTTATTTATCTCAAGGCTAGTCACAACTGAGGAAAATATAATCTGGGATGTTTAGGATTGAAACAAAAATCAGATTTATCAACGACACACAAAACAAAACAAAAAATTAGATCCTGTATGGACCATATTTCCTCTATGCAAAGTATAGTTGACAACTATGTATCAGAGGGTAAGCCTATTTACTCTTGTTTCATTGGCCTTAAAAATGCCTTGTTTTGGTTAACAGATTTTTTTTTTATGAATGAATTCTGGAATCGATGGTATAGAGTTGTCAAAATAATGTATTCTAATATTATGTCTGCTGTAAAGGTTACTAACCATCTTACCGATTAGTTTATAACTAACTCCGGAGTGAGGCAATGGGATACTATATCGCCTTCACTGTTTTCAATCTATATAAATGGTTTAATTGAAGAAGTAAAACAATGTAATTTGAGAGTTAATATAAGCGAAAAGTTTATATCTATTTTGGATTATGCGGATGACATTGTTATTTAGCTGAGAGTGAATCTGATTTACAACACTAAATAGATGTTGTTAATACCTGGTGCAGCAAATGGAGATTTAATGTAGATATTAATCAATCAAAAATTGTTCACGTTGGAAAAAGTAGGGGAAAACGAGGTACTTTTGAACTTAAGCTGGGTACTACAGTTATTGGCTAAATCGATAGTTACAAAGTATCTTGGGGTGATATTTACAGAATATGTGAATTTTGAAATTGCTGCTAAGACCTTGTCGGAATCCGCAGGTAGGGCGCTTGGATCTATTATCAGCAAATGCAGAAATATATCAGGTCCTGGTTTTAAAACTTATACTGCTTTAAACTTAAACTTATTTAACAAAGGCGTCCTATACTTAACTATGATGTCGCAGTAAGCGGGATGGATAAAAGTACCTTTCGTGTTTGTAATACTATTGTAAACAGAGCCGAGAGATTACTTTCTTGGCATTCATAAATTGACCCAACTTGATGCTGTTTCTGGTGATATTGGTTGGCTTTCCTTGAAAACTTAAAAAAATGTTGAAATTTTGAGATTGTGGTATTGTTTAGTTTCGATGGATAACTTTGGTTTAACGATATTTATTTTTACATGGGATTGGTTACGTCAGGGTGGGTGGTGTAAAAATTGAATTAATATCTTAAGTGATGTTGACTTAGATGATGTTTATAATAGTATGAAACAGTGTGATCTTGAAATGCACCAAGCTCTATCCTTGAAGCAAGCAGCAAATCGATGGTCGAGTATTAAAAAAAAACCTGAGGACATACGTCATTTTCAAACATGAATATAACACCAAAATTATGTTTTATCTAATCTGTCAAAGTTCGAAAGATCACTTGTTGCTGAATTTCGAAATGGTATTTTGCCCTAAAGAATTGAGGTCGACAGATGGAGAAAATGTTAAAGAGGTAAAAGCGTCATTTAAAAAATATTCAGCAAATAACATATTTCGATAAAAGTTATTCAGTAGTTGAAAGCAACTATAGTGAACGTGTTTCTGTGACCTCATTTTTTAATATCACGGGCATTGAAATCACGCTTCTGACATTCTCTGAAAAACGTAACAGCACCTGCACTTGGCTCCAGTGCCTGAGATGACGTCAGAAAACGCGCACTGGTATTCCGAGCGTGATGCTTTGCAACGTCATACTCGATCTTAGAACTTTTATCGCACTGTGACGGCTTCTAATGTGACGTCATGGATACCTGATCACGTTATCCGACGTCATCTCAGTCATTTCCCATTTTCATGTTGTTCACTAGACCGAATTGAAGAATCTGACAATATTGATCCCTATATGAAATACGAGATTTCAATACTTGAAAATCTTTTGGCAAATGTTGCAAGTGATCATGCTGTTCAGTTTACCCGAACAACTAAAATCACGCTACTACCTCTTTAATAGAATTTGTGCATTATGTGACCCTAATCAAATTGAGAATGAAGAGCACTTTGTTTTTCTGCTGTTCAATTTATGAAGATGAAAGACGAGATTTGTTCAAAGGCGTAGTTTTCGAAAATACAATGTGAATAAATACTGATAAGCTGAAATACCTTTTTGAAATACCATTCAGGGTTGGGTGGTCGTTTATTGTTTGATACATTTGTCTTTTATGTACCTGCCACTATGAATAATAAAGAACTTTATATGACTGGTGGCGACTGTCCCGTGTGATTGGTTCACTGGCGATCATGTGATATCTCACAAAAAGCTATATTCGTCTGCCAGAATATAACTTTTGTTGACGTCACTACCGAAGCCAATCGCGCAACTGACGTCATTTCGAACACCCGTTGTGCGGCTGACGACTCGTTCCAACATGCGTAATGGGGAGATATTCCTAACGAAACGTTCATAATAATCATCTTTCTAATATATATTTCATCCAGCCAATAGCAATTCTAACGTATTTCGATTGTTTCATATAATAAAACAATTATGTAATTCCAATTCGGTAAATACGATCTGTTATGGGCCAGAGAAAACCAATCACCGCGGCCTTCGGCCTCGGTGAATATTGGTTTTCTCTGGTCCATTACATGTCGTATTCACCTCATTGGAATTACATAATTGTATAATACATACTATGCTATTTAATTCCGAATAACCGTAACCTATCTCTAAGTGTTAATGAATACAGTTAGTGTGACAGTAAGGGAACGCTTTTTTACATCAAGTATCTATGAAATGTTAATGAATACAGTTAGTGTGACAGTAATGGAACACTTTTTACATAAAGTATCCCTGAAGTGGTAATGAATACAGTTAGTGTGACAGTAGTGGAATACTTTTTACATAAAGCATCTCTGAAGTGTTAATGAATACAGTTAGTGTGACAGTAATGGAATACTTCTTACTTAAAGTATCCCTGAAATGTGAATGGATACAGTTTGTGTGACAGTAATGGAATACTTCTTACATAAATTATCCCTGAAGTGTTAATGAATACAGTTTGTGTGACAGTAATGGAACACTTCTTGCATAAAGTATCTCTGAAGTGTGAATGGATACAGTTAGTGTGACAGTAAGGGGACACTTCTTACATAAAGTATCCCTGAAGTGTTAATGAAGACAGTTAGTGTGACAGTAAGGGAACACTTCTTACATAAAGTATCCCTGAAGTGTTAATGAAGACAGTTAGTGTGACAGTAATGGAACACTTTTTTACATAAAGTATCCATGAAATGTTAATGAATACAGTTAGTGTGACAGTAATGGAGCACTTTTTACATAAAGTATCCCTGAAGTGTTAGTGAATACAGTTAATGTGACAGTAATGGAACACTTTTTACATAAAGCATCTCTGAAGTGTTAATGAATACAGTTAGTGTGACAGTAATGGGACACTTCTTACATAAATTATCCCTGAAGTGTTAATGAATACAGTTTGTGTGACAGTAATGAAACACTTCTCACATAAAGTATCCCTGAAGTGTGAATGGATACAGTTAGTGTGACAGTAAGGGGACACTTCTTACATAAAGTATCCCTGAAGTGTTAATGAAGACAGTTAGTGTGACAGTAAGGGAACACTTCTTACATAAAGCATCCCTGAAGTGTTAATGAAGACAGTTAGTGTGACAGATTAGGCTCTCTGAGGATCCAATTTGATCTGTGTCTGTAGAGCCTAATTTTCAGAATTCGAAATTCAAAACTTCTTTATAGATTTGGTTAGGTTTTTGTTAGGGTTTTGCTAGGGTATGTTTGTTTGGGTCATCGTCGCCGTGTGACCAATAAGGTAACGTTGTTAAATTTTCAAACAACCAACAACAGTAAGGGAACACTTCTTACATAAAGTATCCCTGAAATATTAATGAATACAGTTTGTGTGACGGTAAGGGAAGACTTCTTACATAAAGTATCACCGAAGTGTTAATGAATACAGTTAGTGTGACAGTAAGGGAACACTTCTTACCTAAAGCATCCCTGAAGTGTTAATGAATACAGTTAGTGTGAGGGTAAGTGAACACTTCTAACATAAAGCGTTATAGCTCCATCTTCGTTACGGTACACCAAACCAATTTCTTCGTTCACACTTCGAACTTGCCTTGGTCCGACTCGCTGCCATTATTGTTTCAAACCAGAAATGTCAGTTTCGTCATACGAACCGGTCAATGCCAGTCATTTGCTGACGCCGTCTCAGAGCACCTTTCGGATAGATAATGGGTAATACGTCATACATATGGATCATTTTTATGAAAATGTACAAATAACGGTAAAGACAATTTTGTTTACATTTTGTTCATTTTACATTTTACAGCCAGAGATTGGCTGGAAATGCAAGATGATTAAACATGTTTTTCAAATGTCTATTTTGGCAAAGATAACTGCTTGAAAAGATTAAATTTCCAAATCTGAAAATGGATGGAATTATTCAACTGTCTTTACCGTTATCAGGAAAGGTTTTTGGTGAAATTTAGCACAAGAGATGTCATATAGAGAGCACCACTGTCATTGTTAAATGTACACGAGCGTGGGCAGTCAATTTCCCTTCAAACTTCAGACAACAGAGCACATACATGTTTTCTACTAATTTGAAGAAAAAGTCTCCGTCGCACTCATTGTCTGTCTTTACCGTTAGTGAGATATGTCAGTTAAGTTATTTATGATTCGCATCAAACGAAGCACATGAAATCTAACAATAAATGTACCATGTCATGATCCAGACACAATAATCCAGTTGAGCCTCCCTCATGCTGACATAACCTGTCTCATATCATTATGCCTCATGCTGACATAACCTGTCTCATATCATTATGCCTCATGCTGACATAACCTGTCTAATATCATTATGCCTCATGCTGACATAACCTGTCTCATATCATTATGCCTCATGCTGACATAACCTGTCTCATATCATTATGCCTCATGCTGACATAACCTGTCTCATATCATTATGCCTCATGCTGACATAACCTGTCTCATATCATTATGCCTCATGCTGACATAACCTGTCTAATATCATTATGCCTCATGCTGACATAACCTGTCTAATATCATTATGCCTCATGCTGACATAACCTGTCTAATATCATTATGCCTCATGCTGACATAACCTGTCTAATATCATTATGCCTCATGCTGACATAACCTGTCTAATATCATTATGCCTCATGCTGACATAACCTGCCTCATGCTGACATAACCTGCCTCATGCTGACATAACCTGTCTAATATCATTATGCCTCATGCTGACATAACCTGCCTCATGCTGACATAACCTGCCTCATGCTGACATAACCTGTCTAATATCATTATGCCTCATGCTGACATAACCTGTCTCATATCATTATGCCTCATGCTGACATAACCTGTCTCATATCATTATGCCTCATGCTGACATAACCTGTCTCATATCATTATGCCTCATGCTGACATAACCTGTCTCATATCATTATGCCTCATGCTGACATAACCTGTCTAATATCATTATGCCTCATGCTGACATAACCTGTCTAATATCATTATGCCTCATGCTGACATAACCTGTCTAATATCATTATGCCTCATGCTGACATAACCTGTCTAATATCATTATGCCTCGTGCTGACATAACCTGTCTAATATCATTATGCCTCGTGCTGACATAACCTGTCTAATATCATTATGCCTCATGCTGACATAACCTGTCTAATATCATTATGCCTCGTGCTGACGCCTGTCTAATATCATTATGCCTCATGCTGACATAACCTGTCTAATATCATTATGCCTCGTGCTGACATAACCTGTCTAATATCATTCATGCCTCGTGCTGACATAACCTGTCTAATATCATTATGCCTCATGCAGCATAACCTGTCTAATATCATTATGCCTCATGCTGAAGAGCATAACCTGTCTAATATCATTATGCCTCATGCTGACATAACCTGTCTCATATCATTATGCCTCATGCTGACATAACCTGTCTAATATCATTATGCCTCATGCTGACATAACCTGTCTAATATCATTATGCCTCATGCTGACATAACCTGTCTCATATCATTATGCCTCATGCTGACATAACCTGTCTAATATCATTATGCCTCATGCTGACACTAACCTGTCTCATATCATTATGCCTCATGCTGACATAACCTGTCTAATATCATTTGCATGCCTGCATGCTGATAACCTGTCTCATATCATTATGCCTCATGCTTACATAACCTGTCTCATATCATTATGCCTCATGCTGACATAACCTATCTAATATCATTATGCCTCATGCTGACATAACCTGTCTAATATCATTATGCCTCATGCTGACATAACCTGTCTAATAGCATTATGCCTCATGCTGACATAACCTGTCTAATATCATTATGCCTCATGCTGACATAACCTGTCTAATATCATTATGCCTCATGCTGACATAACCTGTCTAATATCATTATGCCTCATGCTGACATAACCTGTCTAATATCATTATGCCTCATGCTGACATAACCTGTCTAATATCATTATGCCTCATGCTGACATAACCTGTCTAATATCGTATGCCTCATGCTGACACTTAACCTGCTGTATCATTATGCCTCATGCTGACATAACCTGCGTCATGCTGACATAACCTGTCTAATATCATTATGCCTCATGCTGACATAACCTGCCTCATGCTGACATAACCTGCCTCATGCTGACATAACCTGCCTCATGCTGACATAACCTGCCTCATGCTGACATAACCTGCCTCATGCTGACATAACCTGCCTAATATCATTATGCCTCATGCTGACATAACCTGCCTCATGCTGACATAACCTGCCTAATATCATTATGCCTCATGCTGACATAACCTGTCTAATATCATTATGCCTCATGCTGACATAACCTGTTTAATATCATTATGCCTCATGCTGACATAACCTGTCTAATATCATTATGCCTCATGCTGACATAACCTGTCTAATATCATTATGCCTCATGCTGACATAACCTGCCTAATATCATTATGCCTCATGCTGACATAACCTGCCTCATGCTGACATAACCTGTCTAATATCATTATGCCTCATGCTGACATAACCTGCCTCATGCTGACATAACCTGTCTAATATCATTATGCCTCATGCTGACATAACCTGCCTCATGCTGACATAACCTGCCTCATGCTGACATAACCTGTCTAATATCATTATGCCTCATGCTGACATAACCTGTCTAATATCATTATTCAAACTTGTCTTTTACGTCACAAAAAACCATAACGGTAAAGACAAGGATATCACGGTAAGGACTAAACAATTTTTGGACAACTAACTAAACAATTCTTTGCCAACTAACCCAGATATTTGAAGTGACATTCTGATTATAATTTTTGAAACTTGAACAACAACAAAAGAATGTTTAGCAAAAGGCAACTGGACTTGCATTAAAATGAAACTAACTGGTTGGTTACAAGTAAATGGTCTTGAATTCAATGCCTTTACCTTTTACAAATACGTCTTTTCATTATGTCTTCACCATTACCTGATAACATGGGCGAGAATGAGTAAAAATTGTTCTAACCATTTTCGAAGGCGGGGGGTAAGTACAGTCTAAACCTGGTTGCCAAGAAAACAGTCTTAGTGTCCTACAAGCTCTTGAATAATTTCATTTTGGTAGCCAAACTGCACAAATTAAATTTCAGATTTGTCTTTACCGTTATGTGTACGTTTTCATGAAAATGGTCCATATTAATGAGGCAATACAGGCTGAGTTTGAACGATAATGACAGTTCATCGGACCAAGCCAAGTTCCTAGACTGAGCGTAAGAATGGTCTTGGCGAACGAAGATGTATATCCCTGCTTCTGCTTGGAGCTTCCTCACCCAGTTGGTCTGTTTTTTTGTTTTTTTAGAAAAGTATACCCTCTTCAGTGGTGCGCCAAAATTAATAGAACTGGGTTTTATAGTTTTCCTTGGTGGAGCGAATCAGACAGTAACGGATCAATTCACGTAGTAGCAGATCACGCAAGCAGGTGATAGTTTTTAGTACCACAAACTAAAAAGAATAAAGCCCCGGTCGCACTGTCAAGAATTGTGGAGGCGAATCACTGCGAGCTGGAAAATCGTGGTCATTTTTGGCAATTCGTACAGGCATCTTGCGAGGTTCGTCGCAGATCGTGACCGTTCTTGCCTATTCTCGGAGGGAGTACGAAAGTGTTGAAATGTTCAAAAATATGTATACGTATGGCATTCTAGTATGCATTCTAGACATGCATTCCATGTGTATATTCATGGGTAGTTGTAGTAGTTCTTTCGGTCACAAATCAGCAAGAATGCCGTATGCATTGTACGATTGTTGGACCGATTGTTGGACATTCTACGCTGTTCCGATTGTTGGACATTCTACGTTTCTTGTATACGGTCATACTAAGATGCTGAGAAGAATTCAACACGATGTGTGGCGACAGTACTACGAATACCCACACTGGCACTACGTTTCATAAAGAATTGGCTACTCTTCCTCGAGAATCTCGTACGATTTCATAGGATTGCTCCACTATCTCTCGCGAAGACCATAATCGTATGTTGTACATTTCATAGATGAGAGCTTCGCTCGACCGTCTTTATATAGGTTCGCGTGGCCTCCTGTGAGGTTGTGTCACAGCGTAACGGGTTCGTACTCACGTATTTATTCGTAGCAAATTATCGAGCATTCGTAGTGGGTTCGCGGGCTGTCGTTTTGATGCGTAGGGCGTTCTTCATTGACTCGTACTGCTTTCGTACTCATTCTTGATGATTCTTGTTAAATGGTTATGGCTGTCGTACAAGGAACCGACGGCATGCGTAAGGGATTCGAGGGACAGTTTAAAAGAGGCCCTCTACAGACGAATTGACACGAATCGACAAGATTAAAATATTCGTGGTCATAGGCCGGCATTCTCCACCCGATTCTTGACAGCTTGACTGGCGCTTAGGGGTCGCCTCAACTCTGGACGAATGTAAAAGCAATCCAGAATAGGTTGCTATGACGCGCGCACGCATGTCCAGCATTTTGAATCCCCTTAATTACGCACAGTAAAATGCATGATCGAATGCCGCGTTCACCATCAAAAATCAATGTCGCCGAACTTTTTTTTTTTTGGCTATTCGAAACAAATATAAGTTACAGGAGAAGCCTCAAGAAACACAGGCAAATGTTTAATTATGGACGAATCGTTCATTAAGTAATCAAGTTTCTGCTACTGTCAATGATCTGCTCAGTCGCACTAACTGCAATATAAGCCTGACTTAGCGAAGAATTAAGTACAGGTACATGTCAGTAATCTGATATATTTCTTTCCTAGACTAAAGAGAAGGTGAAGTTGCCTAGTCATCTGAACTGGTTGATAGAGTACCACTGAGGGAGGAACCACGGAAGGAGCGAATGTACAGTACCGACCCAATAATATTTTTGGACAACGAAAGTAGACGAAGATAACGTAGATTCTACAGTTTGAATTCTTTTCACAAGTCATCTGTCCTAACTCGATACAGTTTAATTTTGAAGCCAAATCTGAATATATTCATCATATAATAGCATGGATACTCAATTGAAAAAGCATCTTGAGTGTTCAATGTGTGAATACAGATGTAGGAAACTGTCTCACTTGACTAGACACATGAGAACTCACACTGGAGAGAAACCCTTCGCATGTTCATTGTGTCAGTACAAATGTTCACAACAACATCACCTGAACAGACACATGAGAATTCACACTGGAGAGAAACCCTTTGCGTGTTCAGTGTGTGAGTACAAATGTACAGATCAGTCTCACCTGACTAGACACATGAGAACCCACACAGGAGAGAAACCCTTCGCGTGTTCAATGTGTAACTACAAGTGTAAACAACCGGATGAGCTGGCCAGACACATGAGAACCCACAGTGAAGAGAAACCCTTCGCGTGTTCAATGTGTGAGTACAAGTGTAAGCAACAGACTTACCTGACCAAACACTTGACAACTCACACTGGAGAGAAACCCTTCGCGTGTTCATTGTGTGAGTATAAATGTAGGCAACATGGTAACCTTGCCAGTCACTTGAGAACTCACACTGGAGAGAAACCCTTCGCGTGTCCATTGTGTGAGTACAGATGTATACGACAGCCTGACCTGACCAGACACCTGAGAATTCACACTGGAGAGAAACCCTTCGCGTGTTCATTGTGTGAGTATAAATGTGTAGAACAGTCTCGCCTGACCACTCACATGAGAATTCACACAGGAGAGAAACCCTTCGCGTGTTCATTGTGTGAGTATAAATGTAGTCGAAAGCATTGCCTGTTCGTACACATGCAATCTCACACTGAAGAGAAACCCTTCGAGTGTTCGTTGTGTCAGTACAAATGTAGACAACGGCATCACCTGATCAGACACATGAAAATTCACACTGAAGAGAAACCCTTCGCGTGTTCATTGTGTCAGTACAAATGTAGACAAAAGCCTGACCTGACCAGACACATGAGAATTCACACTGGAGAGAAACCCTTAGCGTGATCATTGTGTGAGTACAAGTGTAAGCAACCGCAGAACCTGACCAGCCACATGAGAATTCACACTTGAGGTAAGCCATTCGCGTATTCATTGTGTGAGTATAAGTGTAAGCAACCGCATTGACTGGACGGACACATGAGAACTCACACTGGAGAGAAACCGTTCGCGTGTTCATTGTATCAGTACAGATGTATACGACATCATGACCTGACCAGATACATGAGAATTCACACTGGCGAGAACCAATGTAGGCGGTAAATGTGTGTGTACAAATATGTGCTACTGCCCTACCTTACATGACACTTGGGAACTCACAAAGGATAGAAACTTATTTATTGTGCTTGTAATATTGTACAGATCAGAGAGTATGACAGTACACCTGATGACTGGCGGGGAAGAGAAACGTTTCAAATGTCCCGTTTGTGTGTTATATTGTATATCGGAATACACCGACATGATATATCACAACTTAGACTGGAGAGAAAGCGTTTCTGTTTTCATTGTGTGACTATAGTTGACCACAACAGTGCAAACTAACTGCATGAAAACTCATGATAAATAGTACTGGTAACATATACCTGTAAATAACGTTAACATATACCAGTAAATAGCGTTAATATGTACCAGTACACACTGGTAACATATACCAGTATCATTAGATTCCAGTAACATTTATCAGGTAATGCCATTAACATATAGCAGTATGCGCTGTTAACATCTTCCAGTACATACTTGTAACATATACCAGTACATTTTGGGAATATATGCAAGTACATACCAGTAACATTTTCCAGTACATACTGGAAACATGTACCATATACCAATCCCAGGCCTTCAAACTAGGCGCACTGAGGTACAAGCTTAACTGACACGCTGGTAACATGTACTACTCCATAACGCTAACATATACCAGGACATGTATATACCGGTGACACATACCAGCAGATACTGGTAACACATACCAGTAGATACTCGTATCATATACTAGTACATACCAGAAACATATACCATTATATATTGCATATAGGGAAAACTTGTGGAGACGAATACCTGAGGCACAGACTCGAATATATTGTACATAGGGAACAATTGTGGAGACGGACACCTAAGGCACAGA